>CAOLHI010003735.1:0-156578 GCA_948474755.1 Ctenosaura bakeri | reverse complement strand
AGTTCTACTTCTAATTCTCCAATATTGTTACCTTTTAATGTTGAACCTAGGCCTTGAAATCTATTTAGAAGATAAATTGTTGCACCTGGAGGCTCCCAGGACCAGCAGTTAACTTGCTTTCTTGCCAGAAGAAGATTGATTTGGGAATTCTGACTGTGTTGAGGGTCACAAAAACACCTCCAGATGATGCAGGATTCCAGCGATAATGTTTATGGGTTAAAATGTGTTACGATATTGTCACTATATTGCACATACAGTTATAAGATTAAGAGCAAACCATAGGTTGGAGCTGGTTTTGTCTGCTCACACTATCTCCAGGCTTTAAGCCCAGTATGTTCCAATGATGGAGGAGCTGCTGGAAGTATGATCTGTTAATTGGGGTATTGGGCCAGCGCATAGACACTGTGGTTACTGCATCAAAGTGCAAGGTAGCATCAGCCCACATTCTCCTGATGTGGAGAAAATGCCCATGTGTGTCTCTGAGGCCTGTGAAACAAGGGGAATTGCGCAGCAAAATCTGCAGATAGCTGGCCGCATGCAACTATGGCCTCCAGATTTGCAAGGATAAGCCAGGAATTTGTTTTTATTTTATTTTTTTCAAATAAGAGTCCTCCTGCAAATTTTTTTTCTGTAACCATACTAATCCTCTGAGTACTTCATTAATTTAATGGATTAGTTGTCAAAAGGTTTTACACACTTCTGAAATCTATGAAAGCGTGGGCTCTTGTACAGAGAATTCCACCTGCGCACAGAGATTAAAAGGGGGAAAACTTTCCCCATTCATTCCCTGGGTTGTTCATCCTTGATTTGAAGAATTTGATGTGAAGAATTTTACGTCAGAAACCATAATAATGGCACCAGAGCCAATGCATACATTCAGCAGAATTCAGCCTTCAGTCTCTTCCTTCACTGAACCACTTGAGGTTACAAGTAGCATTTTTGAATGCCACTATCTTTTCAAAAATTAAAAATTGAGGTATGGGAAGTTTGTGTTGTTGTGTGCCTACAAGTGGTTTCCAATTTATGGTAATTCTGGGATGACCTTATCATGGGTTTTTCTTGGTAAACATTGTTCAGAGGAAGTTGCCTTTGCTTTGCTTTAAGGCTGAGTGAGTATGACTTGCCCAAGGTCACCCTGGGACAGCTGAGCAGGGATTTAAACTCTTATTTCCAAAGTTGTGGCCCAGTGCTGAAAGCACTGCATTATGCTGGCTTTCCTGGGCAGTATTTACCACCACGTAGGCCATTTCCGCACAAGACTGTTATAGCGCAGTGATTCCACTTTCAACCTCCTATGGAATCCTGGGGTTTGCGGTTTCGAGAGGGGCCAGCTGGCCCCTCCTGAAACTGCAAACCCCAGGATTCCATAGGAGGTTGAAAGTGGAATCATCGCGCTACAACAGACTCGTGCAGAAATGGCTATAATTTGTGAAGTTGTCTTGTACAGAGGTGGCACCGACAAATAAAAAAAGGAGGGCACACATATAAGATGGTGGGAAACACCGAGAGAATAGAGCACATTTTCCAAAGGGGGATATTGTACATGTTTAGAGAAAACATAAAACAACTAGGGGTTCAATTTCAAGATCATCTCAGGTCCTGAAATTTCTAGGCCAAAACCTGAGACCTAACGATGGCTCCTGGTGATGTCATTTATGTTATGCTATGAATTAAGTGCCAGCCATGCTCACAGCTTGTCATGCAAATGCAAATTGAGAGAGAGCATTCCCCCGCCATATGGTAATTAAGACAAAAAATGGATGCAGAGCAGAGAGTGAGACCTGGTACCACAACAACTGGGAGAGAAGGAGGAAACTAACTCAATAAATACACAGACAACCTCCCCTGCCTCCCTGCCAAGATTTTTTATAAGTTGCACCAACAAATCAATGAAGTCTTGCAATTTGTGGCAAGCTGCTATTCTAATAGCTGAGCTGGAGACTCACATGCATAACTGTTTTGGAGTGGAAAACTCATTCTGAGGCAAAGACCTGGTTGAAATCTCGTGGTAAATCTGTGTCTGGGATGGATGACTTCAGAAAATAGCTGAGATCTTGAAAGTGGAGAAACTCTTCAGCTTACATGTGTAGATTCACACACTGAGCTCCCTGCACCTGGAAAATTAGATGACTGGGTAGAAGGACCTAGCCCAGCCATTTCCCTGACCAGCTAGTTCTCTAAATGCAGGAAATTTGCTTTGATTTTTGTATCAAGAACCACTCCAGCAACAAGCCCTCACTTGTCCTCTGAAGTTTTTCAGTGTAGACCTAGACCTATTGCAGGTCTAGTGTTGGCAACCACCATACGCATAGAAATGCTAAGGCCACCAAGGCCCCTGCAAACTTCTTTTTCTAAAAAAATTTAATTGCTCAGTGCTGTGGTAGGAAAAACTACTACAGCTGATGATGCCTCCTCCACCATCATCTTTACTCCTTACACCTCCTTCTATTGCTGACATTCACGGAGAAGAGGGTAGCCACATCAAAATGGAAAAGGCATATTAGATGAAAGCTGGGACACATGCGGCCAAGCAACATAAGAGCATCATCAGCGTAGCAAAAGCTAGAAGAGGCTGCTGCAGTTTCCTTTTGCCTGAGCCTACTGGGAAGGGCAAAATTCAGCCCTCTCCTCTGCTGAGTTAATTGAGTGTAAACTACTTTTATCCTTTGAACTCCATTTTGCAGCATTTGAAGTATACTGAGGATAAAGGGGAAAAGTGGGAAGAGGAGAGGGAAACTAGGACATTTTCAAAAGTGGGACAGCAGAGGACTAATTGGGACTGTCCCTGCCAATTTGGGACAGCTGGAAGGTATGAGAAGGTCCTCTGCATGTGGTATTCTGTGTGTATGTGACAGTCAGTGGAAACCAGAGTAGCCTAGGCAGTGGGGGTTTCTCCTCGCTGTCTGGCCACCAGTGCTTCTGCTTTTGATATGGGAGGGAAGTAGTGCAAGCTAAGGTGTGTAGGAGACTCTGATTGTGCTGCCTTAGACTGGAGAACCTCACAGTTGCTAGAAGAGAAATAGGAGCACCTCCACTGTTCTTGGCTTCCTGATTCCTTCTATTTTCCTAATTTCAACAAAATGTTCTGAATTAAAAAGAAAGGGAGCCAAGAACATAGTAAGCCCATGAGAAAAGGGGAGGGAAAGCAGGCCTGTGGAAGAGGACTCTACAGAAGACATCTTACTCAAGGTACTCTCATGCCTGAAGCCAGCCCTGGTGTATTGCCTCATTGAAAACTAGGGCCATTTCCACACTGCACTGTTATACTGCTATGATTCCACTTTCAACCTCCTGTGGAATTCTGGGGTTTGTAGTTTACTGAGGCCAAAGAGCTCTCTAGTTGAGAATTCTAAAGGCCCCTCCCTAAACTGCAAAGCCCAGGATTCCATAAGATGTTGAAAGTGGAACAATAGCACTATAACAGTGTAGTGCAGAAATGACCTAGGACTCAGATAACACCTCTGTGTCTCAGGCATCAGCTACCTTCTTTTTCTCCCTTCCCATCTGAAGTATTGACAGTGTCTGGTAAACCTTTTCATGAATTACTTTTCCTAGGCATGGTACACGTTGTGCTGGAGAAGTGGCAGCGTCGGCAAACAACTCGAACTGCATAGTGGGAATTGCATACAATGCAAGAATTGGAGGTAAGAAAAACATTTCTTTTATAATGTACAGCCTAAAGCTATGTTTTGTGCTAAGCAGCTGGTTTCTTGGAGGGCCATTTTGGGCATGAAGACAGTGGGGTCATTCCTAACAAAAGCTCTTAATACAAGTGTTGCTATGCCTTTGGCATTTGGGCTCCCACTGGCCGAGTTTGGCCCAAGATGTTCCTCTAGTACGTATTTTCTGTGACTTATTGTGAACCTACTTGGAAGCTTTGTTACGGGGCAGTATATAAAGCTTCAAAAAAAATAAAAATAGAGCAGATGAAAGGCCTTCCCTCCATCCCAAATGCCATTGCATTGACTTTGGAGGGATCCCCTCCCTTACTGCCATTTGTTTTTACTTGTGTATTGTGTCTTATTTACATTGTAAGCCTGAGAGCAGTGAATTGTCAAATTAACAATTCATATGCTACTCTGAGAGACGTTGTAGCTGAAAAGTGGTGCATCAATACTGCAAATCAATATAAATAAACAAACAAACAAATAAATAAATATAAAAATATCCAGTTTTCTTTTCCTATCATGCTTTTTGTCCACCTAAGTTATTATATAGCCTGACAGCTCCTTGTAATCCCTGTGATTTTCTCTTGTAGTGTTCTACTTTTCTGAGGAACGTCTTGTCTGTGGAATACATAGGACTTTAAAGCAGGGGTGAGCAAAGTGGAGCCTGTGGATGGCACGAGGCCCCTCAAGGCTGGTAGCCCCAAGGCTACCAGTGTATTAAAAAAGTTGCTCGAAAATGCCCCAAAATGATATCTAAGCAGTGTGGAAGTATTTCCATCAAAGTTTGAAACCCCCTGCATCGTTCCAGACAAACCAAAATTTTGCAAAAACATTTTTTTTGCCCCAGAATGCCTTCCAGAGATGCAGGAAGGCCCTGAAACGTGTATACACGTGCCCTAGAAGGTGTTTCTTTAGGGAACAGGTTGCTATGGGGTTACAGCTCTTTGCATCCTCCTGGAGGGCTAATGCATACCTCCTGGCCTTCCCCAGTTGCACACCCAATTTAAGGTCCTCCAGTTACGTGGAATCCCGTTAAATCTGGATTCACATAAACAATTAACATCCCTAGAAGCACTATTATGTTGTTACAAGGAAGAGGTTTCTGGGTGTTGACAGTTGTAGTGTGTCTATCTCACTGTGGGTATGTATGTGTGATCTTCCACATAGGAGAAGATGTACATTTGCTGTATACAGATGAGTGGCTACATTTCCTACCGTGTTTCTAAGGTACAAATTGTGACGCTTAGCGTGTCAGGGAATAAAAATACAAGCTACTTTGGTGCAAATTTACAGGCGATATGTTCTTTAGATCTTTTCATAACATGGTCTTGAACCTAGGTCTCTTCCTATAACTATTGCACTCAGTACATGGCAATAAGACCTGGCTCGTGACTGCGGTTTTGCTTTTGCAAAGCAGCTGCAGTCAAACCTGGCTTTCTGTATGTTCTTGTATGGAACCTTTCCTTATGAAGATATCTTTGTCTTTGAACAAAATGAGTCAAGAGTGTGGTAGACTTCTGTGTGCATTAAATGTGGAGCTGGCTTTCTTACGTTGAAGTGGAGCATGTCTCTCTTGTAGAAAGAAAAGAACCATGTGAGTGAGGAATGGAGAATGCATTCACTGTGTCAGGATCGACATCAGATTTCAGGGGGCCTCCAGCTGTGGGCTTATCTGGTGAGAGCAGCTGGATCTGGGAAGCGGACTGTCATTTTAACTGTATTTTCTGTTTTATTTTAATTTTGGTTTATGTTCCCAACCAAGACAGTTTTAGGAGCTTGGATCCAGTGTGGGACATTTTAAATGGCAGCAGGCTTCCCAGCTGCTACTGCCAGATAAGCCCACAGCTGGTGGGAAGGGCAAAGACAAGTGCTATTGCTGGTGGGGAGCTGCCAGATGGACCTGAGCACCTACCAAGAGTCTATGTGCTGATGTTGTCTTTACACCACACTCCCAGCTCTCTGTCCAAATGCTTTCTTCCTTGGCTGAACACAGTATCTGATGGTGGTCGTGGTTGTTCTAATATCCATTTATATACTGTTTTTCTCCTAATAATGAGAAAGTAGCTAACAACATATTTAAAGGTGACTAACAACATATTTAAGAACTATACAGATTAAAACTACACAAAAACATCAATCCACTAATATATAAAAGTCAACGTTTGTTTGTCTGTCTGTGTCAGCCAGACAAAGACCTCATATGATTGGCTGCCTGAGAACATTCTATGGAATCCTGGGGTTTGCAGTTCAGGAAGGGTCCTTTAGAATTCTCAGCCAGAGAGTGCTGAATAGGCCAGTTGCTATGAAGATGAGGCCTAGCAGCAAGGAGGAGGGCAGTGTGTTCTCTCAGGAACCCAACCTCTGCATGTTAATAACTCTGAATAGAGATTGGATTGGGGAATATGGGGGGAAAGTTACAGGTACGGGACAAGACAGTTTTGGGGAATTAGAGACACAGGATCTCAAATCTTTCTAACAAGTATTATCTATGAGAAAATAAAATCCTGAGCAACACCGGGTGTGCACGCTAGAACAGAATAAATATAAAAGTTATTTAAAAACAGTTAAACAATGTATAAAGTTAAAAATTAAAATTTGTTAAAAGACTACATACAAACCTTAAAAACAACCCCAGCCCTTTTACTTTTGCAGCCTGTTTAATAAACCAAGACGGATAAGGGTCTAATATACACGTGATGCTTCTCCCCTCTCCAAGGATCCTGTCCCCATCCCGTGCTGCACAAGTTGAAAATGTATCCATCAACACTGGACACGAAGTGCCAAGGATGCATTTATTGGACCTCTAGTGTCCAAATCAGAGCAAATCCAAGTGATTTTATCTGCAAAGTAGTGGGCAAATTCTTTAGAGTCCATTATCATGTTTTGCTGAGTGGAATCTTCTTGATCTTAGATGTTTTCGTACAGTAAAGAGAACTGAGAATTCTTCTGTTTCACATCTGTCAAGTTCCACTGACCTCAGGTTCCTCTCTTTGATGAGAATGGGACCACAGGAGTACAGATTCAGTTTCTGTTGGCAAGGAAGTGCCCTTCCAGCTAAGCTGTTATATTTAAACTGTTGCAATTGAATAACTTTTGCTGGTATAATCCCCTTGTTCTACTACACAGTGCCAAAACATGGGCGGAAAAGTGGGATGCAGGCAGGTTGGTGTACTTGAGGATTTTCAGCAGTGGAATGGAGGAGCTGTGTTTTTAAAAAAAATGCAGAAGGCGAGTCAGAACTTATATCCACTTGTGGGATATGCCCTACATTTAGACTTGCCTGAAGACCCCTTGAGATTAAGAAGCAGATTGGTCACTCAAAAAAAGAGGACACAAGAGGACACAGAATTGCTGTTTATAAAATGTGCATATGTAAGTTATAAAAATATGGACAGAATTAGTTCAGCCTTAATAGAAATACAGTCAGTCTCACTGTGCTCATGATAACTGCATCTAGGGGACTTGTGTCTATTTCAGTCTTTGATCCAGGTAGTAACAACGGGCAACATCAGGGCCTCTCATCTCCTGGATTTGAATGGTTATCTTTAAAGGAGCCTTGAAATCAGCAGTCTTGCCCAAAGAGAATGCTTTCAAACCGAGTAAAATAAACTAGGATATGTGGCCACTCTACCGAGGAGTGACACATTGAACGGCTTTCTGAAAGATGATGTCACCTGAAAAATCTGCTTGCACAGAGCACATTGTTCAGCAGTTGGCACTAGGCAATAGATAGTCAAGGATTTGGCACATAGATCACGGCTGGGGCAGGATAAGATGGACTCCTTATCAGTCCAGAAGTGCAGCACGTCAGGTTCTGATCCAAGCATGAATGGGAGTGGGACAAGAATAACACCATATGCAGGAAGCACTAGGGGACAGAGAGGGGCAGGCAGACAGAAATCCATTGTTCATATCAATGCTTCATGTAGCTTTCAACTTGAACTGGATGTTCAGGCCACGCAGGTGCAGTTGGCCCCTTACATTTGCTGGTTTGACTTTCATGGATTTGTGAGTTTCTTCAACTCCTCCCCCTCAACGCCTCAGGGGCTTCTTTTCTGGGGGAGCCTTTCGTCCCAGCAGCTCTGATCAGGTTGTACAGCCCTTAAAAAAATATCCACTGGTCCTTCTCCACCTCCTCCTACTTGTCCAGCTAAGAATGGCTTGGAGCCTGATTTCTCAGCAGCACAAACCCACTCCTGATGCCATCCACATCCAAGGAAGGTGATGGGTGAGAGAGAGGAAGTATAAGGCCACTATGCCAAACGACTATCTTTTCCTCCCTTTTCCCTGACCTGGTTTGGACCCTGGGTGTCCATTCTCCCCACCATGCCTCTGCCCCCTTCCCACAGACTCACATTTTATTTGCAAATTTTCCACTTTTGTGGGGGTGGTGGTCCTATGCCCCTAACCCTAGTGAATGTGGCAGTCCAACTGTAATTCATAGTCTTTTTGTACAGTATTTCTTTGGGGAAAAGCCATGGACCTCCAGATTAGAGTGCTGGTGCAGCATGGTGCGGTGCGGTGTTGTCCGCTTCCTAAAGCAGCATGCAGGACTTTTTCGAGGGCTGGAACCCTTTTGGAACTCACTTCCTAGGTAGGCTACGCTGGCTCTATCCTTTTGCCCTTTCATTGTCAGGCAAAACCCTTTTTCATCCACCTTTTGGGAACAGACTGTTCTGCAAGAAATGGTTACAAACCTTTTCTTGTAACACTTTTGTTTTTAAATGGATGTTTTAAGTCAAGAATGGACAACTAAGGAGGGGCTGGGGAGCATTGTTAGCCCACAACACTTCCTCCCCAGAAGCCACGCTACTGCTCTGGGCACAAATGTTGGGTCATATCCGATTCCTAGTAATGGCTGAAATGCAGCTGAATTTCAGCATTGGATATGAAGGAAGGCTAGGCTAAGGGGACTCAAAACATCATGTTTTTATGGCAGTGTGGGTGGTTTTTGGCTAATTTCTGTCCAGAATTTTGGCTGGGAAAAAGACCAGTTTGGGAGGGATCTAGGAGGACTTGTGGGGAGGACTTTGGGATGGCAAAGTTGGATGTGTCACACCTCCCCCCACTGCTATTTTAAATGGCTTTAACTCTGTATGCCATTTAATGCCATTTAAACATAACCTTGTGTGTGTTTTCAACATACACAAGTTTCTACTTATATATCTTCTTGTCTTGCAAGCCGCATCGAGCCTCAACTTTAGGGAAAAGACAGGACATAAATAAAGCAATATGTGAGTAATACAGTACAGTAAAATCCAAAGCAATAGCTTTTGTGCATGCTGTCCTTGGGTTCTAAAAGGACTAAGTATTGATATAATACACAGTTCTATGGCACCATAAAATCTGATAGATTTGCACTGGTTTTGAGAAGACATAGCCCAGTACCCACTTGGTCAAGCTAAGGATAATTATATGCTCATGTCCACTACAGTTGGGGTCTGCCCGATATTAATCTGTTCCTGGTTGTGCTGTTGACTAACAAGGCAGCCCTGTCTGAGAGTGCTTGCACATTTATATATGTCAGGGAGATCCAGGGTCTATTGATGCCACTGTAGGCAGTATCTGGGCAGCGTAGGATAAAAAAATCTTAATGAACCGAGAGCTCACTGACTCTGGCAGGGTGTGGGAAGGAACATCCTGTGTCTCTTGTAGACTCATCAGAAGCGAGTAAATAGATTGCTAGAAACAGTGGAGGACAGGGCTCATCTTGGTGGGGAGTCTTATCTGTCACATTTCAAAATGTACAATCTATTTTTTTTTTAACTTCCCTCTCTTTCATTGCCCTTGCATTTTCTCTCCCTCTTCCCCGCCTTTTTTGGCCCAGGGCATAATACATTTACCGCTCAATAAACAAAAGGAGGATGCTAGCCCATCTTTCTTCTTCTCCACTTCTCTTTAAAGCTGTGCGCCTTCAGAAGCTTTTATTGCTTACACTGTAAGAAGTGGCTGATTTATTCCTTCTCCTTCCCATCTCCTCTCTTTAACCTCTACTTCTCTCTGACAATCTATAGATTCTTTCCACAGTTGGGCTCCTTCTCAGCTTGGATTGTTGGCTCTGCAAACAGTATCAGATGCTATGGGCTTGAGAATTAAGGGGATGTGTTTCTCTCTTTTATGCATTCCCCTGTTCACTGATTCCCCGGCACGGAAGGGCTGTTTGGGAGAAAATGAAGTGTGCCTGAGAGTTGGGGAAGTGGCAGAGGATATGGCGGTGAGCCACAAAGGAGTTTGAAACTGAAGTATTTGGACTGAAAATACTTTGGATTGGAGCCAGATTTGCATCTCATACTTTTGGGGATAATGAAAATGCAGAGAGGGAGAGGACACCAACTTTGCTGACTTCTGGTTACGGTCCTGATTACACGTTGAGGGCAAGCATCTGTAATGGGGATCTTCTGTCCACAGAAGCTTACTATGTGTTTTGGAGCCCTTGAAAATTGGAGTTTAGAGTCCCCAGAGCAACCTCCATGGATAGGAAAAAGTTTCTTACTGCTGAAGTTCTCCATCCGTCCATTCCTTTATGTATATTCTGCCTTTCACCTCAGGGTGGCTCACAAAAAGCAGACAATTACAATCGAAATATCTATAGTTAAAAATGCAAAAATTTAGATTAAAACCATATTAAACTAACAAGATAATTAATGATATTTAAAATGTTTCTTTAAAATAAAGATTTAAAAAGTTGTTGTGTGTCTTCAGGCCGTTTCCCACTTACAGCAACCCTATGCTGATCCGATCATGGAGTTTTCTGGGGCTGAGAGTATGTGATTTGTGCGTGACCACACGCACTTCGATTGTCATCCAGTGGGTTTCTATGGCTGAGTGGGGAACTGAAATCTGATTTTCAGAATCGAAGTCCACAGCTCAAACCATTATGCTGCAATGGCTTTCCTCAAAAGCAGTGCATGATCATAAAAATCCCTCCTCTTGCTTACAATCAACTCCCAAAGACTTGCTGGAATAGAACGGTCTTAACCTGCTTCTGAAAGGACAGCAAAGAAGAAACCATCCTAACTTCCGTAGGGAAGTTAACAATCCATGAAGGGCGTTGACATGTGAAGGGCATTTAGTACAGCAGTGAGGGGGCGAATGCAGGCTGCAGAGTTGAAGTGTGTTTGACCTTCTGTTCTGTCCTTACGACTGCATTATTTCATAAGGCAGAGGCCTGATAAAGCTTTTCTTCTGACACATCTTTTCTCAGGCAAGGTTGGAGTCAAACTGTACTTACTGACTGCAAGATCTCTGACTGGATCTGGCCTTCAGACTGCAAATTTTTGCTAGGCTATTGAAGTCAGCCAAAAAGGTTTAATTTTTGCTAGTATGCCTTGCAAACCATGAAGGTGTGTAGTTTCTTACCTTGGAGTAGGGCATTCTATCAAACTCAGTTGTGCTCAGTTGTATTATATTATCCAGGACAGATATAACCTAGATAGTTCCTGCACTGGTATTCCACCCCCACCCATTAAAACACTGCAATGTGAGAATCAGCTTAGTGTAGTGATTTAAGTGTTGATGTGGGACTCAGGAGAAAGTGTTCAAGTCCCTGATCAGCCATGGAAACCCACCGTGTGATCTTGGGAAGTCATGCTATTTCAGCCTCAGAAGAAGGCAATGGCAAATCTCCTCTGAGTAAATCCTGCCAAGAAAATCCTATGATAGGGTCACCATAGGTTGGAGTTGACTTGTAGGCATGTAACCACATCAGGAACAACAACAAACTGTTCTACATCGGGCTATCCTTGGAGAAGAGTTGGAGAACTAGTTGAAAATTCAGCAACTTGATTGCTGACTGGAGCACCAAATAGACAGTGTGTAATGCCAATCTTAAAAGAATTGCACCACCTGCCAATACATTTCTGGTCTGACTTCAAGGTGATTGTGTTGACATTTAAAGCACTGAACAATAAGGAGGTATCTCTCCCTGCATGTACGTCTCCAGTGATTGAGGTCTTTTGGGCTACCTTCCTCTGTGTCCCACACCAGTGAGGTCAAAATACTTATGAGAACATGGGAGAGGGCCTTCTCAGCTGGGAAAGGCCCTCCCTTTTGGAGGTCCAATTGGCACCAACATTGGTTTCATTTAGGTACCAAGTGAAAATGTGTCCATTTGCCAAAGCCTTTGGACCTCATTGATTTACCTAAAATGCAAATGCATGTGGTTTTAAACTGTTTTAACTTCGTAGTTATGTTTAGTATTTTGTTAATTCATTTAAATTATTTTTATTGTTCCAAACTGTTTTAACTCTCTAATATAGTCAGCCCTCCATATCCAAGGATTCCACATCCATGGATTCAAGAAATCATGACTCAAAAATACTCCCCCCACAAAAAAAATACAAAAAGCAAAGTTTGAATTTGCCATTTCACATAAGGTACACCATTTTATTACACCACTGTACATAAAGGGATTTGGGCATGCACAAATTTTGATATGAAGAGGAGGTCCTGGAATCAAACCCTGGCTGATACTGAGGGCCTACTGTATTAATTTCGCTTGTAAACCATCCTGAAACCTTTTAATATAGGGCAAGTTAGAAATATTTTAATAAAATATATAAAACAAACATGCATGCATACTCTAATATGTAAATACAATGAAATAAAATAAATCCACGCACTGAATTGCTTGTCAAACAGGGGTTTCAGCTCTTAGTGGATGTTTTACAGTAGCTTTGGAAGCTAAAATTAATGGGGAATCCTATGGTAGGACTGAATGAGTCAGTGAGCTACAAGAACTCCATTAGAAATCTTTTAGAAGCCAAGGGGAGTAGGGTTGTAATTGGGTTTTGTGTGCGTGTGTCTTTTACAACCATCATTTTTGCTTGAGATGAAAATACTTGAAGCCAAGTGGACATGCTAATTTCAGCTACGAATAATTATTTCTTTTGATGGATAGCTTTGCTTTTACAAAGGCCCTTGAAATGTTTTTGAAGTCAAAGCCCCAACCACACTCAAAACAGTTTTAAAACAACAGTTGGCATCGAGAACCAGCTATGAGGGTTAATTAAAGCCTGTCTAGGGTCTTGGACAGACTAGGAAAGTGGGCAAATGATTCATGGGCTGGATGACTCATGGGCCAGCTTAAGCAGTGCTTTCCCCAACCTTGGATGGTGAAAGCATTTTGGAGAAGGGCCTCCTCTGATTGTCTCAGAGTTCACATGTGGGAAGTGTGCTGTGCCTACAGGCAGCAAATGCCAGGAAAGGCAGACTATAATGGGGAAAAGCTGTTATGGGTGAGTCAAGCCAGTCCAATTCAAAAACAGATCATCAAGGCAGTTTACTATGGTTGAAAGGTGGTGCAGTAGCAAGGCCTCAGATATTACAGAATCATCATGAGAAGCCAGCCATCATGATAACTGAAGCCATAAGGACAATATAAGGGAATGTACACTATGAACTAGTCTAGAGGTCAAGAATTCATATAAATCTTTGAGCCATGAGCAGCAAAGCCTATGGAGACCAAACAGTTGCAAACAACAAAAACACCCAGCAGCTGTTGTGAGATTTATAGCTGCCTAACCTTGAATGCCAGGCACTTGATTGCTCACTGCTTTTTATTTAAGAAATGTTGGCTCCTTCCCTCTGGTCCTTATCCTGATGACATTCCACAAATAATGGTGGTATCTCCTCAATGTCCCACAGTTCCAGCTGAAATTACTCATCCGCTGCATTGGCAACTAGCCATTCAAATTCTGGGAAGGGATGAGCCATCATCTGGAGCTAGAATCCTGCCCATGTCTTATTCATCTGCATCAGATTTTTGAGGGTCTGTGGAGTGATCTATGACACGCTCAAGATCCATTTGTCCTGTGCATTTAGAAACCATAAGTGCACTGGGACAGCCAAGAGTTTTAGGTACAACCGGATCTGGGATGATAGAGCTACTGTTGCCTGTGATGTGTGCCCTCTCTCTGGTATCGTTGGTTAGTCAGGTTTTGCCCATTTGAAATCTGCTGAAGACTTGTACAGAACACCAATGCATGTCAAATACAACTGTGACTCTCTCAAAGCTTGAGAAAATTACATTTTTGTACTGTAACTCCCAGAGTCTTCCAGCTAGCATGTGTTTTAGCCCTTTAGTCTGACTTATCCAACCTCTTTTAATGTTGTATTCCAGTGTGTAGCTAAGCTGGGGCATTTTGTGAATGGTATCCCATGATAGGTTCACCTTAGGGTTGCCATAAGTCTGACACAATTTGAAGGCTCACAACAACAACTTCAGAAATAAATTCCCCAAGCTCTTTCTTTTGTGCTTTGGGGAAGAAAGCTTTTCAGCTTTAATGGACTTCAAAAGAAGATGCTTGCTAGATTGGACAAAGGGCCTACCTAAGTCTTTTTTTTCCAGTCTGCCCTTTAGAATTCTTGTCACCCCTTTTTGGTTTATGGCTGGTATTCAGGTAGTTGCATCCACACATTTAAGTGTCTCTTATGCATGTGGATGAGTTTTTTAGGCACTGCAGGGGTTGGTATTTTCTTCCTCTTGATACAGCCCCCCCAACTTAATGAAATGACCTGAAGCCATCTCACACAGGAATTCCATGCTTCAAGACAAGCAAGTAGGACTAGAGAAGCATCTGGCAACTCCCTCCCCAGGCAGATGCACAATGATTACTGAAGTGATATCAGTGCTGTTGTCTTCATTGTGGGTCTGGCTATGAGGGAGAGCAGCCAGACCTTCTCCAATCCTGACTGCTTTGTCTGAAGCATGGAATGGCTGTGCAACGCAGCTTTGGGCCTTTATAATAAGTTGGCAGTGGTACATCACTCAGCATAGCATAAATCCACATGCAGATATTTATATTACACTGAGGGGATATTTAACTGAGGCCACAAGTTGTTACCATGAGTTCTAGAAGCTTGGGAGGTTTTTTACTGCAAAATGCAGTGTCTTCAGAATGTTTACTAAACTACGTTCCTTACAGATGTTTCCAACTGTTGCATAGATCACAGCTGTTGCTGGAAATCTTTTGCTCAGCAACCTTGCTCCTGTTCACCCTATTAGCAGAGGGCAGTGTGTGAGAGGAAACCTACTGTATAAACGTGACTATAAGTTGATCTCCTGGATAAGTTGAGGGTAGGTTTGGGAGTCCAAAATTACCAAATTTGCTATGACCCATGGGTAAAACTAGGGGCAAATAACAAAAAATGTAAAGGATTGGCCCACGTGGAAATCAATAACTCTGCTCCCTGGAAGCATAGTTATGGACTAACATGTTCACAAGTCCCTTTTTGGACAGCGGCACAGAAGGCTATTCTGTTGCCCTTGTGCTCTGTCCAAAAAGCTCATTCACACAACAGCCTCAACCTTGCAGGGGGAAGGTAGTGTCAGCAATGGCAAAGCATGCCACAAGGTAAGCACTATTTGTGATCCCCCACTTCTGGGAAACATTTAAGCCAGCTGCTTTGCAAGACCAAATAATGCATGCCTAGTGTCTGCTGCCTGAATAATCTTGAGGCTTGATCTGAGGAGATGACTCTGAATGTTTTTTCAGGGACCTCTGGGGAGCCAGTGCTGCTTGTGGAGTGGGGTGTGTGTCGAAGGAGTGGATCATTATAAAGCTACCCAGCAAACTCCTCCAGGCTTGTGGCATGCAGAGGAAGTTTCTAGGGCTTTTTCAGCAACCTCAGCTTTCTCCTTTCTTTTACCTTGAGCTGAACAGTTGGCCTTGAGTCCTTATGGAAGCAGCCTTGACATGCATATATGTATGTATATATTCAAGGTTGGGTATTCTCTTTTTAATTATGTCTTCCTGTTTGCTCTGAGCTTGGCCATATTTCTCTCTCTTACAAAAATGCAACAACTTTTAAATACAAGTAAAACTTTGGTCACAATCCAATATGAGCAGCTGCTGCATATGAACCAGATTCAGCTTGATTTTGATCAACTTCGTGGAGACAGCTTCGCAATGGACTGTGCCCCATTTCATCCTTTTCCAGCAAAGCTGGGCTGGTGAACTGCTTGGCAAGGTTCAAAGTCAGTCTAGGAAATTTAGACAGTCAGTGTTTTTTGGTACCGAGTGGTTCATCCCTCTTCAAGCTATTCTAGGCGCCTTTTGGTTTCTATTATGCAAGAAATGCCATTTCTTCCACTGATTTATTTCTGAAGAGACTGCTTGGTTCATGCCAGAATTATTCCCACCACCCATCCAATGTACCCTCTTTTCATGGGGGTGGTTCTGTTTCACAACCAGGCCAACTGCAGATATGGCCAAACCAGAATGTGGCTATGGTTATAGTGTTCTATGACTTCATAACCTCTAGTTTGTACTACTATGCTTTCTGTTTGAAGCTGCTCCTGAACATGGTTTGGAAACAGGAACTGGCTCAGATTTTGTGAGGTTTTTTCTTCTTGATTCAGATTTCTTCAACTGTAGCAATTTTCTCTTAAAATGGACATCATTCATTTACTCCCTTATAGTGGAACATATTGACAATTCAACTGCATTTTTCCTCCCATCTGTTTTCAGGCTTAACTTGTGGCTATTTTTATGACTTTAAATTATTTGTTTGCTTGTTCATTTTTTTGAACGTATAAACTTCTCCACAGTGGAGATCTTGGGCCAGTGTACTATAGTTTAAAAGGATTAGGTAATTAAAAAAACAAAACAAAACAGTGACTTGTAAATTAATCGGGATAGGCTTGTCTGGAAAGAAAAACACATGCCTAATCTCAGTTGGAAGGGCATTCCACAGGTCACAAGCTGATATTCTGAAGGCCCTACTCGTGGTGATCTTCAGATGGATCTCAGAACCCTCTAGAACAACCTCAGTGAATGGACAGCATGATAGGGGAGAATATTATTGAAGCCCTATACAACATGGACATACTTTTTTTATTTTCATTTTCCTGATTGCTAAGAATAACAATCTGGTGGAGCTGGAATTTGGGCATGGGAGTTCTACATTTTTCACCATTGCGACTTAGGAAACTTGATTTCTGATTTCTGTCTCCCAAAGGTGGGATTTTCCTAGTGTCAGCTGCATGGACATAATGCTAGTAATACCGTCTTTCCTTCCCAAATGGATTGATCCAGATTGCTGCCATATGCTGAGGAACATACCTCTCACCCACTTTATGCATTCCTTTCTTACAGAATTCCTTGCTTACATGTTTAGGAATGTTGTGAGACCTGGTGCATCAGACTAGAGAACTTTCTAGTGTAGCATCTTGGCTCCCTCAGTACCCAACCAAATGCTCCTCAGATGCCCAAAAGCAGGGCATGTGCTGAGAGTACGGATTCCCTTCTCCCACAGTTGTATCCTTGCAAGTATTCATCCTGCAGGCAGTATGTGGCCATCGTAACTTGCATAACTATATCTTCCAGGACACAGGGATGTATATGAGCCATGAGTACAAACAAAAATCAGAATTGATTAAGATCTTTCTTAGGACCAACCAAAATGTTAGAATTATCCACAAAAGTTTCCCAGAAATCTTCATGAGGATGGCTGGTGCAAAAAATGCAGATGAGGGAAAAAACAAAAGTCCATCAATTTGGATGAGTATTGTGGCTGTGGGTCTCCAGGTAGACAAACTCCCAGGAAGAAGACGGCGTACTGAATAAAGAATAGATCAGCTATAAGTTATCAGAGGACAACCACTGACTACAGTTAATGGCAAACAGCTCTACATGTAAAGCTGTAGCGATGTAAAACTGTTTGCCATGTTTACTGTAGTCAATGGTTGTCCTCCATGAATGTGTCTCAGTAAGTTAGTCTTCTCTGGACTTTGCTGAGAATGCCTTCGGAATGGAGGAGGAGTGGCAGTAATCCCTGACACAACCCCCATCCCACCCAATTTTTTTGCCCACCCCCTTGTAGAACTTGCATCCCCGTAGCTTTATCTGAAGGATATGTGGGGAGGTGTTCCTACACTGCTGTTGACTCTTGTGAAAGACTCACAGTCAGGCTTTGTGGTATTTCCTCCCCTCAGGCCTGATGTTCCTGGTGATGCCAGCACTTGTATACCAAGAAGGCTCACAAACTGTGCAATGGTGCCCCAGTTTTGATTAGATGGCATAATGAGCCCAAAATGTCTCCACCATCTCTCTCCCCAATCCTTCCTATTGTTCCTGGTTTTTTGGTGCACCGCTGTTGCACAAATGTACATACCAACTCTTCTTGCCTGATGCCATAGAGCCCTTGTGCCAGCTTGGAATGAGTGGAGATGGGTGCCCAGACTTGAAAGCTGCCACTCTTCTCCTCAAAAACTGTGCCCCTCAAAGTGATGAATTGTACCCACAAGAGACTATTGAAGGTGCAATTTGCCATTTAAATACAATTGTACACACCGCATGACTTATTTTAATGTACCCAGCAGCATTTCACAGATGACAATTGGAGTACATCTGGCTAAGCAACATCAGAGTGCAGTCAAGATGTCAACAGTTGTTACTGAGGGAAAACAGATGAGCTAGGAAACACTGCAGCAGTTTGTTTTTGTCTAAGTCTACTGGCAAGGGCAAAATGTTAACCCCCTCTCTTCTCCCCCATGCTGAGTTAATGGAGTGCAATCTGATTTTCCACTTTGTACTTGTCTTGCCCAAGTTGAAGTAAGCTGAGGAGAAAGAGGGGAAAGCTGGAGAATGAGAAGGACACTGGCACATTTTAAAAGCAGCTGAAAAAGTAGGATGACAGAGGAATAATCAGAACAGTCAGTGTCAAATTGAGACATTTGGAGGGCATGTGCTTGTCCTTAAGAAAGAGATTTTCAAAAATGAAGAAAGAAGTGACAGTCAGTCAAATCTTGTTTCTTTAAATGGCTGTTTCTGAACTAAAATAGACACAGGTTTGAAATTACGTTTAAAGGACAAGTCATATTCCTCAGAGTCTTTTGGGGTTATATCTTGTCTTATGTGCGGAAGGTAAGTGAGTGAACCATCGTGGTCTGGGAAAAGATAAAAATGGCCCATGAGAAGTTTTCCACCCTGGACTAAAGGTCTACTCCCGGTGAATAAGTCCTATTTAATAAAATAGAGCTAGCTTATGCTGTGTAAACGTATTTAGGCTCTTGCCGAAGCATTGTCTTTCTAGGTCAGCAGTATGCCGCCCGTTTTGCTTTGCCCTGCAGGCTTGTAATGGGGAATAGAGCACTTTATGAAATGTCATGTGGAACCACAGTGATAATAATTCTGTTTCCTGTTGTTTGTGAAAGAGCATTACTTCAGCGGCATTGAGAACATGTTCAGCCCTCAGCCCTTCTTTAAACAAAAGTCTTTGATTAGAGTGCTTGAGTAAAAAGTCTTTGTACCCCATTTTATTTGTTCCTCTTTTTAACTTTGCGGGGATTGCTTCTAGGCATCCGTATGTTAGATGGCGATGTGACAGACATGGTAGAAGCAAAGGCGATTGGCACCAAACCAGATTACATCCACATCTACAGTGCGAGCTGGGGCCCAGATGACGACGGCCGGACAGTGGATGGCCCTGGCTATTTGGCCAAGCAGGCATTTGAGCAAGGCATTAAAAAGGTGTGCGAAACCGTGACACTGTGCACAATGTTTCTTCCTTTTAAACAGAGAGATTGTCCCCTTTCTAGCTAAGAAACTTAAGATTTGCTCTTCCCAGTGATGTATTTTTAGCGTGCAGTTCAACACAAAATGTGAGTTGGAAAAAAACTATGCAGCTCAAACACTGATTGCAGTTGGAAGAATGGAAGGAAAACTAGATACATTAAGCAGTTAGTGAGCACTTAAATGATGGTGATTGACTGGTGGGAACAAGAGAAACAGTTTTGCAGAAGTACTGATTTTGCCAGCAGAGACTGCAAGAGCCACCCTGGCTGCCTTAAACAATGGTGTATGGGTCACTGAGTTGAGATTTGTCTTGATGCATCAACTGTTGGATTGTCCTGTTGTTTAATGAACAAGATTCATAAATGAATTGTTGCTATGTAGTAGATGAGAACAACTCGTCCTTGTGGGTTTCAAAGAAATAGCCATGTTACATTCTCTCAACATGAAAAGGAGAAGCGGAGGGGGTGGAATCTATCAGCACCTTTAAGATTAACTGGTCTATTATATCATGGGCTTTCACTGATATCAATATACTCCTTCAGATGTCCTGAACATCTGAAGAAGTGGATTGATATCCACAAAAGCTCATGCTAAAATAGATCAGTTAGTCTTAGAGATGCTGCTAAACTTCTCTCTCTCTCACACACACACTTTTCTTTTCCTATATTGAGTGCTGCGGAGAAAGTGCCACTAATAAATACAAAGTGTGAACAAAGCATGCCTTGTATTTGTTTGGCTTCATCATTGTTGTCTCCTCCTCCTCCATCTCACCCTCCTCCATGTGTGTGAGAATTTGTGCTGTTGTTATATGGTGTTGGTGTTGTGTGCCTTCAAGTCATTTCCAACTAATGGCAACCCTAAGGTGACCCTATCATGAATATCTGCTTCAAAAACACAAACCTGATCTGTGGTGTTGGGAGCTGTAGTCCAACCAACCAAGAAGGCATCAGGCTGCTGAGACTGCTCTAAACTATGCCTCCCTACCACTGTTCCCCCATCAACTTTCAAATACAAACCTGTCTTATATCTTACAGGTTAGTAACGACTGCCAATATATCTCTTCAAACATTCACTCAGTACTCTTTGCCATTAGCTGAGACTGTGGGTTATGGGGTTTAATTCTTGGACAGAGACAAGGGTCATGTCATGCAAGTCAATGATTGGTAAGATGGTGTTGGCTCAGCTGCCTCAGTATGCAGAAACAACATAATGTTAACTCTCAGAATGCTTTATCTGCTTGAGTGTTGGCCCTGGAAACCCTGCCATCCCAAAGATGTGGTTCCCTTCAGCAATGTGATTTGGAAAGAAAGTGCCACTGTGAAAAGGAGAAAACTGAAACTGCTTAACAGCAGCTTTTATTTTTCAATGGATTCCAAAACAACAGTGTGATGCACTAGATGGAATATGAGACCAAGTAGTTGATTGACCCTAAAGCTGAGGAAATGCAGGTTTCTACAAGTTATATGAAGATTCTTCTTATATTGGAGAGAGTGTAGGAATACAGACAAATCAGACACTAGCCAGTGACAAATCACATTTCCTACTCATTCCTCTTCCCTTGTTGACTTAGGGCCGTAGAGGACGGGGCTCCATTTACGTCTGGGCCTCTGGGAATGGTGGCAGAGAAGGAGACCACTGCTCTTGCGATGGATACACCAACAGCATCTACACAATCTCCATTAGCAGTACCACCGAGAATGGGAACAAGCCGTGGTACTTGGAGGAATGTGCCTCTACTATTGCTACCACCTATAGCAGTGGTGCTTTCTATGAACGACAGATTGTAAGTAAAACCAGAACTTGGTGTGTGTACGTTTAACAGATCCCTTGCTGGAGAGAGACAGCGATGACTGGCAAGAACTGAAGCAAACAATTCAGGTGCAAGTGCAAATAGAGGGGGAAGAAAGTCTGTCTCTTTTGACCTGGCTGGGACAGAAAGGCAGGTTCTTAATGTTTACACCCAAGTATTCCTGGAGGCTTTATATTTTCAGCCAATACTGTGGACTGATTCTGTTGACATCTCTCTTCTGTTCTAATGAGATCAAGGACCCCAGCATCAGTTTGTGGAGTTCCTTGTTTGGCTTTCAGCTTCTCTAAGCCTGCTAGGCTAACAAGCTAAGCAAGAATATCTTTTAAAAAAAGGGAAAAAAAGAACTAGGTACACATGAACAAACTTTTTAAAGCTAAAGTTTTGTGGTAGCTACTTATGTATGTATGATTCTATAGTTACAGAGGGAACCTGACCAGTTGGATAGACCTTCCACAGTAAAAACAAGAAACATCGATGTGGGAGGTTGTAGACAGGGCATTATTTCTTTGCAGTTTGCCCACAGCTACTGTGTTTGATTCCTGGCCCTGTGCTCTTTTATTTCCCTCCCCTTCATTTTCCCTATTGTCATTTTTTAATTCTCCTTTCAAAAATCCTTGTTTGAAGATAATTGGCTTTGCGCGCATGCATATATATATATATATATATATATATATATATATATATTTAAAACATCCAACTGTTGGTAGCAAAACACAATTGACTGTGCAAATTAAGATAACAGATGCAAATTTATTTTATTTTTGTAAAATTGTATTTCAGCTTTTTGAGTTCCTTCAGGAGTGGATGTATGGATTCGGATCCTTCTTCCCTCACCCTGCACCTACACCTAACAGCCATGCCAATTTTTTCTTTAGGTTACCACAGACCTGAGGAAACGTTGCACCGATGGCCACACCGGCACCTCTGTGTCTGCTCCCATGGTGGCAGGGATCATCGCTTTGGCTCTGGAGGCCAAGTAAGCCCTCTCTTTAAATTAGTTGTTAAAGTAAGCGTCTGGATTCTATGGCCCTTTCCACACGTGGAGGAAGAAACGGGCAAAAACACGCTAAAACGGAGCTTACCTGCAACCGGGTAAGTCCATTGCCACGTGGAGCAGCTGCTCCACATTTGTCGGCGTCCTGCGGCGTCCTGCGGCATCCACAATGGCGGCTCCTGGCTGGTGGAGGCTCTCCACCAACCTGAGAAGCTCGCCAGCCAGAAGCCCACCCACTTGCGCGTGCCTGCAAATCTACACCAGGTGCTGCCACAGGGCTGCATGGGGCTGCACGCGGCTGCATGCCCCGTGCTTTTTAAAAACCTCATGAAAAGTGGTTTTTAAAAAGCATGCGGCGCCGCCACTTCTGGTCGCTCCTGCGTGGACTGGGATGTGGAACTACGCAAAAGTAGGCCGCCCCAATCCACTTTACGGTGTAGACGACCTCCGCCAGAGGTCGCTCTACACCGTTTTTTAACCCCCGTGTGGAAAGGGCCTGTGTTGAATTGTGAGGACCAGAATGGGTGAAGCAATAGGACACACAGAGAAATCGGCATGATAGTGCAGTGATTTTCAGCTGTGCTACATTCAGGGAATGCTTTTCCCACTCCAGTTTTTTCTCTAGTGGAATTCTGCAGCCTCCAACATTTCACAGATGAAAACTGGGACATGTGTGTGGCCAAGTAACATCAGAGTGTGGTCAAGCTGGCAAAAGTTATTAATGAGGAGGAACACCTAAGCCAGGAGAGGCGGCAGGAATCTGCTTTTGCTTGAACCTTCTGGGAAGGGCAAGATTCTGCCTCCACCTCTTCTCTCCCTAGTGTGAGTTAATTGAGTACAAACTGCTTTTGCACTTTGAACTTAAATTTGCAGGAAATGAAGTAAGCAAAAAACAAAGGGGGAAAGGGAGGAAGAAAGAGAAACTAGGATACTTTAAAAGCAGCTGAAAAAGTAGGATGACCAGAGGGTTAACAGGGACTGTTCCTGTCAAATTAGGACAGTTGAAGAGGGTGGAACGCTTGCATCTGCTGTGGATTTGGAATCGGGGACATATCAGGGCGCATTCATTTGTCAACCATAGAGTTGAATTTCACTATTGTTTCCAAATTAAGAGCACATCTTAGAATGTCCTTAATACTGTCCTGTGACACAGAGAGAAGCGAGTAAATAATAAACAGCACACTCTGCAACATATTATAGATGAAAGAGGAGTGTGTATGTTTTTAATGTCCTTCCTTCTGTGTGCTTTTAATACCATTATCCTTATATTACGGATTCTTATTTGAATAATATTCTTCCACATCCAACCACTATGAAAAAAAACTACTGTTTGTCCTATTTTGTATTTACCCACCCTGTTATGGATAAAATTGTATTGTTTTTGTCTTGTACTTGCTTCTAAAAGCACCAATGTTAGTAAAGTCACCACAACCAGTTCTGTTGTTTTAAAATAATTACGAATGTTTGATCTCAAAATTAATCTAGTTGTGCTCATTATGGGACAGGAGTACCATTTACTGGCTGTATAGGTTATTAGGAAAGGTGATGCAGGAGGAACGTTGCTTAAAACACTAAGTATATTGTGTCTGCTTGTAAGTCTTTATGGATACATGTATTCATGTCAAATAGACATACCTTTCACCACCATGCAGAAATCTTGACTTCTAAAGACCCAGGGAAGTGGAAAAATAGATGTAAAAATTAACTCAATTTTATTAAAAAATGATGCCAACTTCTGTACAGAATGTCCAGGTTTTTTTGTTTTTTTAACCAGAGATTAATTCTGGAAGGGTAGCAAATGCAAATGAAAAAAACCTTTAAAACTTAAAACAGATTTAATGTGGGAAAAGCTTTCATGGATTAAATTCCGTTTAATCGGATGCAACTGTATGAAGTGAACAACTAGACTCTTATATGCCCCAGCCTTTAAGTAGGTGATCAGAAGAGCCAGGCTGGATTTGGCCAAAGCTCTATTAATCCAGCATCCTGTTTTCCACAATAGCCAACCAGATGCCTTTGGGAAGCCCCATAAGCAAAACATGAGTACACTAGCACCTTCTTATTCATGTTTCCTGACCACTGGTATTGAGAGGTGTGCTTTTATGATACTGCAGGAAAACAACATCATAACTAGTAGTCATTTATTGCCTTTTCTTCAGTTTTGTAACCCCTTTAAAAGCTGTATTTTGAGAAAACCCTGGTCTCAACACTTCCATGCAAGAATGTGGAACATGTGGTCAACAATCAAGATGATTGTTGGATTGTGACTCCCATCAGTCCTAGCCAGATTAGCCAGTGGCATATAATGATGGAAACTGGAGTCCAACAGTCTAGATAGCCACTCTTTGCCTCTCCTTTTTTTCGTGCCATAGGCAGGAACTGCCCAAATTCATGGAACCAGAAGGACCATATAGTACCATCATTCAGAAAGTACGTTCACTGGTACTTACTTCCCACCCTTGAAACTGTTTTGGCATCTGAGAACCCCTGAGGGTTTCTGTGTTGGAGTTTTGACTGGTTGCACCCCAAGGAGAGTGTTTAAGTTTCCATATTGTTGTTGAAATTCTCTTGATCTTTTTCACACTACGCAGGCCATTTCCGCACTACACTGTTATAGTGCTACTATTCCACGTTCAACATCCTATGAAATCCCCAGGTTTGTATTTTAGGGAAGGGGCACTTAGAATTCTCAGCCAGAGAGCTCTTTGGCCTGAGTGAACTACAAAGCCCAGAATTCCACAGGTGGCTGAAAGTAGAATAATAGCGCTATAATAGTGTAGTGTGGAAATGTTCACAATTATAGCACTTTGATTCTCCTTTAACTGCCATGGGCCCATCTTATGGGAGATCTGGCATATGTAGTTTTGTGTGGCATTTAGAATTCTCTGCCAGGTCATTCTTATGTCTCACCAAACTACAAATCCCAGGATTCCGCAGGATGCAGCCATGGCAGTTAAAGTGGTATCAAAGTGCTATAGCTGCGTAGTGTGAAGATACCCTCTTTCCATTCATGTCATGATCGTCTCTGCCCTTTTTTTTTTTTTTTTGCCTTGTTTTATTTTTAGAATGGTGTGGGGGGGAAATAAAAAGCCTGAGCTCAGACTGCTGACTGCTTTTAATACTCCCATGCTGTGACTTTGGCTCTCATCACCAATATATTATTGGCTGCTGTGAGTGCACAGCAGCGGAGACAGTTAATTTGTTATATTATTGTGACTGAAGACATGGAAATGTCTTGCCAGCGTGAAGAGAGTTGGCAGCTTCGGTCTCATCCCTGCCCACCCACTCACTTCTCCCCCCTACCCCATTTCAGGATAGATTGGCTCCATTTTAAAACACATGTTGTGCTCGCACAGTTTGAAAAGAGCGCGGCGTTCATTACAAATAAATTGGAGAAGGTTAGGCTTGTAAATTTTGGAATGGTTTAGCTCTTTGACATAAAATGCACCATTAAGTATCCGGGACCAAGGACATTAAATGAGGCTGAGTGCTCCGATGTTTGTTTTTATTGCCAGAGAGAACATGAATTGGCTTTTTTGTTGTCGTTGCTAAATGCTTGATATAATTATAGAAATCAATGCTTCAGATGTTTTGAAGAACACCTGCAGGGACACTTTTGCCGAGGCTGATAACGCTCCTTCCTGTCGCTTTAGAACAGCCCTGCCCAACCTGGTACCCTTCAGTTTGGTGGGACTTGTAGCTCCCTAACCAGCACGGCTTTCAAATTTACAGTCTCAGGGCGTTTCCACACTATGCTGTTATAGTGCTATTATTCCTCTTTCAACCTCCTGTGGAATTCTGGGGTTTGTAGTTTCCTGAGGCCAAAGAGTTCTCTGGCTGAGAATTCTAAATGCCACTCCTTAAACTTCAAATCCCAGGATTCCATGGGATGTTGAAAGTAGAATAATAGCACTAAAACACTGTAGTGCAGAAAGGACCTCAATTATTTTAAGGATGCTGGGCTGGAGAAGGCTAATTTCTACTAACTGCCATCTAGGCTCTAGTATGAGTGATTCTAGGCTTCAGGGGCCACTAAGATAGGGTTTGGGGCCACATGTGCCGTTGTTTTAGAAGTTTTCTTTTGCTTGCTTGTTTGTTTTACACGTTGGCTAGGCTATTTCAAAGTCCAGTCAACAGTATTGCCAAGACTTCTTATCTTATGAGATGATATCTGTTTATCTGTAATTTGGTCTGTCCTTCCTTTTGTCATCTTTAGCCCTTTGCTGACCTGGCGAGATGTCCAGCATTTGCTTATTAAAACATCTCGACCTGTACATCTCTTGGCACCTGACTGGAAAACCAACGGAGCTGGACGTCGAGGTGAGGCAACATGGAAGTGTCTTTGGATGGGTGCCATTTTCCAATAAACTGGCAAGGAGAGCTCTCCAAGGAAAATTTTGTCTAACAAAAAGAGGAAGAGATGATTGTTGGTAATTGCAGGAACACTGCATCCATAGCAATCCCATACTGAACTGTCTGGAAAGTTCATGGTCTGCCTTTGCCTTTCAAAACAAAAACTGCCTTTTCTATTATTTTTCATTTTAGATAATTCTTTAAATATTTGAAGGGCTTCAGTTGCATTTGTCCTGTATGTCTTGCAGAATTATGGGAACATGAGGATCTCCAAATGTTGTTGTACTGCAGTTCCCATCAGCCTCAGTCAGCCAGTGGGGAGTTGCAGTCCAAGAACATCAGGAACACTATGTTTTCCAGTCCTGTCTGTCTGTCTGTCTGTCTATCTATCTATCTGTTATTTGAGAGCATTTATACCCCACCTTCAGAAAAAATGGTATCCTTGAGTAGGTTGCAACTTGTTAATTGGACAGTTCCCTGCCTTCAGGTTTATCATAACATGCAAAAAAAAGGGGATGGCAGAGGGAGAAAGGATTAAGCTCAGCAAATGCAAGCTGCTCTTTTCTCTCTCAGAGGCCACAGCAGTGATAGCTGGGGTGGATAAAGGCCTCTCGCCAGCCATTATCTTATTGCTCCTCTGTTGCAGATGGTTTCTGATTCTAGAGACATAGGCAATCACAAACAATAGCTTTTCAGTTTGGACTTTGTACCACCGATAAATAAGCTCCCATAAGTGTGGCGTGGTATGATGTCTGAACTGAGTACATCATGCAAGCTTGTTTAATAATTCAAGCATCTTTCCCAACTTTTTTTTTTTAAAAAAAGATAAACATCCATTGACCCATCCATCCATCCATCCATCCATCCATCCATCCATCATGACTTTGGGCATTATCACACAAGGCAGATGAATTCCAATTGCAGCAGCATAATAGTGTCTTTCACTTCTGTTGTTTGAAAAGTATTTCTTTTATTAATACAAAAAAATCCTTTTTTTAAAAGATAGGCTTTTTAAATGGTCTTCCACTGGGAGAATAATGGAAGAGGAACAACATAATGTAGTAAGTCCCAGCCAAAGATGTTATTATTCTGCTGTAACTCTGATTTAGTTGCTTCCTGTGATAAAGCCTTTTTGCTGGTGAGAACATATATACTGAAACTAAATGGGAACATCTATAGGAAAATAAAAGGGAAGACAACTTTAGCAGGTCTGGGGGCCAATTTTCTTCCCCTGGGACCCTCATGGACTTCAAAAAATAAAAATAAAAATAAAGGAGTGGTCAGAAATTGGTATATTTTGATATTCAATAGTACCAGAGGAGGGAGATCCAACCCATTTAAAAGGAGAATGGCTATTCTTGGAGGTTTCCAGGGGAGGAGAGGAGAGGAAAGGAGAGGCACTTTTTTGCCAGACAAAGGCAAAAAGAGAAGGGAGTGTCAGTAGCTATAACAGTGGCTGGCATTCTACCCATCCTTAAGCCATACTTAGTATATTTTCAGATAGGCATTTAGATCGGTGCCACTCAAAGTGATAGACCATGGACCAGTGCTGGTCCAAAAGCCATCAACTGCTGGTCCCTGAAGAATTTCCAGGAAAGAATGAAACAATTTTAGCCAATGAGTGCAAGTATGGTATTGGTCCCTGGCACGCTGGAAAAAGGAAAATGTGAATCCCCCCCACACACAATCATATAGCTTAAGAAGCATTGACCTAAACCTAAATTGACCTAAAAGCATTGACCTTTAGGTGTCAGGAATGTGTGAGATTGCATCTCTTACCTGGTTTCTAACTTGTGGCTTCTTGTGGCTATTTGAGATGCATTCAGCCACTCATTTGGGCCAGATGCTGGGGCTAAATGAGATGGTATAGAAGACTGATGATTGGATCACACCCACCTCCTTTAAAAACTATCCCTTAATATCAGCCAGACAGGTGGGACTGAATCAGAGCAGGACACTGTGAGAGGAGGGTTTAAAATTCCCTTTAGTAGGTCCAAATATCTTACACTAGCCACTCTGGGTAGGGCTGGAGAGGGAAATCCTGTTCAGATCTATGGAAAGCTGTGGCCATTCAGCTGAGACATCTCTGTATGCCAGTGGTCAGCTTCAGGTACCAGGGAGCTGCCTTTGTTTAGAGAAACTTGCCAACAGAGTCTTGTTAAGTTACAATTTAATGCAGCGTTCAAAAGTCATTTCTGTGTAAGAAACTGATAATTCAGTGCCTGTTTTTCATGTACAAGATTCCAGTTTCAAGCCCTGACGTGTCTAGGTAGGACTGGGGACACACTTTTCTCTGAAAATGGAAGACACACTGCCAATCATTATAGGCACAGTGTGGCACCAGATCAGGGGTGGGCAAAGAGCAGCTCATGGGCTTCATTTATCTCCAGAGCTGTTTTTGGGGTCCCCAGGTGCCCTCCAGGGATCAGACATTTCTTTTGCTTCAAAATACTAAAAAAAAAAAAAAGATCTCTAGGAAGTGTGGAGGGCATTTCCACTATGTTTGGAGTCTCCCCAGACCTCCCAGAGGTCAAAACAAAATTTGGTGAAAACATTTTTTTCCCCTTAGAATGCCCCAAAATGCCCCAGCATGCCCCCAAAATATGCCTTGTGTTTCCTAGAGGGCTTTTTGGGGCAAAACAATTTGATTTTTTTATGGAAGATGATGTGGTAGTGGGTATGGCTCTCTAAGTTCTCCTGGATAGCTTATGTGCCTCCCTTGTCTTCCATACTTGTCCATACCAGTGCTAGGTACACCAGAAGTCTGAATCAATATAGGGCAGCTTCTTCTGTTTATATATATACATGCCTCTCCAACAAGCACACAGTCAACATTTCCCTTTGCAACAGTATCTGTCTCTCCACTGCGGTGCAGCTAAGCAAATTGGGGCATAATTTAGGGGAGGACAATTAACTCCCTTCTCCCAGCACAACTATTTTGAACCAATCCTGCCTCCATGACTCCTTCTAACTTTAAGCAGGGATATCTAATCATGGATTGCATATCACGTTTGGTCCTTACTTCCTGCCTGGAGAACAAGATTTCTGTCCCTCTCTCAGCTGTTCCAACATACTTTGCCACGTGTGCTCATTTCCCTCTCCTAGCCCTTGAGAGCCAGCTGAAAGAGCTGCAAAAGCTCTTTCTGTTGTTGAGATTCCATATATCCAATAATGCTAAGGTGTGACCGGACTATTCACAAAGAGCGGTGATGTAGACTCAAGTCGATAGACTCAGACTCAAGGCATACTCAGGTCACTTCAGTGACTCAACTTGGATTCAACTTGACCATAAATGATGCACTGACTTGACTCAACTCGGGACTTGTATATTTTTAATGACTGACTTGCTGCCCTTGGTTCAGTAACATAACACATTCATCCAGAAATCTTACGACTTTGAACAATGCCTCCATCTCTTTTTGCCTACTGGTCACATGATAATCTGTCTCTAGCCCAAAGTGTGGGCACATTTCTCAGAGGGGAACAGCAAACCGGTTAAGCAATGGGCTTGAGGCAGGCTTGAGGTCTGCTCAGCACTCTGTCCCCGCTGCATATCGGAAGAACCTTCTAAAATGTTTCCTAAGAGCAAATGACAAGACTCACCCCCAGATCACAGGGTGCATTTCTCAGAGGGGAATAGCAAATATGTTAGACAATGGACTCGAGGAAGAAGAATCCTTCCTTCTAAAGCTTTTGAATCTTCAGTAATGAAGAGTAAGATAGGATCCTATTCCTCACTTCCAAAGCTGCAGATGGCAAAATTGCAAATGTGGAGAGCCAACTCAGCTTAAATTGTTAACACTTAATTTATTTTACTCTATCCAGTAATTCTGGAATTTTGGTTGGGGTACAAAGTTGGCTTCTAGACTTGAGACTTGACTTGAAAGTATCTTCAAGGACTTGAGACTTGACTTGAGACTTGGAGTAAAAGACTTAAATACATCACTGACAAAGAGTGCCTTGATTTAAGTATATATTTGAACGCATTCCTGGTCAAGTTTGTTCAACTGAAGAAGGAGACCCTGCTGTAGTAAGTTTACCACAATTGCCTTTTTCTAGGGATATTTCACCACTAGGTGAGAGAGCCGCGTAAATCTTTGTAGGTTTCTTAATATGAGAAATGCATCTCCCCCATATAGTGCTCGTGGGATTTAAAAGCCCAAATCAATATCCACCAAAGTCTTCGGAGCTGGAAGGTTCATAAGCAGCTCTTTCTATTACTTGCCCTGCAGACCTGCTGAGGAGAATTATTATTGGCTCTTCTGTGGTCTGATAATCCTCTTAGAAGCCATTTCTATCAGTGAGTATTTATGAGTTCCTGTCTCTTTCCACAAGCAAAGCCCAAGGAGTGGCGAATATTAGAGCTTGGAAAAGTTACTTTTTTATTACAGCTCTCAGAATCCGGCAGTCAGTATGGCCATTTGTTGCTCTGTGAAAAATGCAAAGGAAAATAGCATTTTGGAAGAAAAAAAACTTACTTTCACTAAAGTAGAATGCTAGTTTGATCCAAGAAATTCTGCTTCCTCCTCTGCCTCTTTTTGCTAGATGTGTCAAAGCATTGTCAGGATTCAGAGCAAGCCCTCTTCACAAACTCTCTTCAGAATTAAATTCTGCCTCCTGCATTTACTTTCAGTGACCTTACAGTAATCTTTTCACCGCATCTGAGAAAGAATATCCTCTATTTTATGGATTTTTTCCTCTAAAACTGACGGCTATTCTTTTTTTAAAAAAATTGGAGATAAGGGTGTGTGTGTGTGTGTGTTTATGTGTGTGAGTACACAAAAGGAAGAACATTACAAATGTCAGCTTTGGATGGTGGCAATAACTGTTCTGGTTTTCCTGTGTGGTTTTATTACAGATACGGGTGGATTGTGTTTTAATATAGGAAACTTTTTAAATATAAGGCAAGGGCAAACTTCAGCTGTATGCTGTGCTGTGAATATGCTCCAATCTCAGTTTTTGATATAAACTCAAATGAATATGTAGGATGACTCATATCAACTGTTCTGTTCAGTGCCACAAATCATGATGTTTGGCACTGCAGACAGAAGTGCTTGACAAATGCTTTTAAGACCGGCCCATCAGTAGGCACTTGAATGTCAAATTAACGTACTCCCATTTGTTATTTTGAATCAATATACATTCAGTCTCATATAAAACATCAGTGAATAGCCCACCTCGTCCCATGGTTTCAGAAGGTTTTCTGGTACGTGGGTGACTGTGACTGAAATCTTTGGTACGTGTGTCTACGTAACTCTTAAGAATTATGTACATTTTGAATCAACAAACATTAAATCTAGGAAGCCTTTTTTAATTTTACAAAATGTGGCAGCTGTGAAATATGCACTGGATGCCTTGCACATACAAAACTCAATGCTTTTGATGGCTTCTTTTAGTTCTAATTCCTGGAACTGGAAGCAGAAAACATATAGTGAGTCGGACCAATAGTCTGTCAAGCCCAATATTGTCTGATTTGATGGGCAGCATCTCTCAGAGGTCAAAGTCTTTCCAAGCTATGATTCTTTTTGAGCTATGCTATGCTTGAGACTGGTGATGCTAAGGATTAAACTGGTGACTTATTGCATGCATAGAATCCGTTCTGACATGGAACCTACTTTTGAAAAGAAACACAAAGCTACTCCCCCCAGCTCTGATCCTGCAAATAGCAGAGCAGAGCACTTTCTGCCCTGCAAGCACAGCACCAACTTGTTCACCAGGATTCCCTTTCCTCAATGGTACCAAAGAAAGAGGAACAGTTACTGGTAAAAAGAAGATTTTACAAAAGCATGTTGTGAAATGTAGACTGAGGCCATTTCTGCACGAGAGGGGAGGAGCAGTTCACTTTGTGTCAGGAGCGGTGTTTTTATACTCGGATTCAGAAATTCAGAAACTGTGCTGTCTGCACACACACACCTCATTTACATCGTACTACTGCGGAGAACAGCGGTTGCTGCATCCACAACAGCAAGTCCCTGGACAGTCCCATTCCCCTCCTTCACCCTGCCCCACCATCGCTGTTTTTAAAAACACACACACACACATTTTTAACACATTTCTGTGTTGCTACGTTTGTGCGAAGGAATGTATGTTTGTTGATACATGGAAAAAAACTTTTTTTAACAGTCCATTACCAGATCCACTCTCTTCCCGCTGTCCATTTAATGCATGGAGACAATAATGACGGCAGCCCATCCTTTGATGGGCGGAGAGAGATAGGGACGGAAATGATGGAAGGGACAGCCATAGCCGGCCACTTCACATAGCATGTGAATCGATGCTACGCTTCTGCATGTAGGCGGAAATCGAAGCAAAACCGGTTTGGGAGATTTACATCAGAGTTTTTCCGGTTTTCACATACAGTGGTTTCGCATTGCAGTGAACTGCAGTGAACCATTCTAAGAGCTGAAAAAGTGCAGAACCACGAGATGCTAAACTATGATGCTAAAATGGTTCAGTGTGCAGACGGGAGGGTAAGAATTCGAGGTGACTATGATGTATCAGCCTCGTGCGGAAATGGCCTAAGACAGCCAGTTCCAGTAGGGTTAATATTTGCTAGTCTTTGAAGGATTTGAATTGTTGAAACCCAAAAAGCAGAGCAACATAAATTTTAAATATCGCATTCTTTTTTCTTTAGCCTTTAATAATATATTTCATGGCACAAAGAGGTACAGGAGGAATAACTGAAAATAGCTGGAGTGGGGAGCAGAAGAAGAAAAAGATCTTCAGTCTGGAGAAACTATGAGTAAAAAAATCTGTTAATAGTTAGGCTTAAAAGTCTTATCTCTGTAGTTTATGAACAATAACAGTTATTTAATAAACCAGTGAATCTCTGAGACACCTGTCTTTTTTAGTTAGCCATTTATATGGATTTGGCCTGGTGGACGCAGAAGCTCTTGTTGTTGAAGCGAAGAAATGGCGAACGGTCCCTGCCCAGCATGTTTGTGTTGGAGCTGCAAATAAAAGAACATGGTGAGTATGAATTAGTGTACCCCTCCTCTGCTACTTCTGTAGTATTTTTATTGCAAAACTAAGAATGTGTTCTATGCTTTTCCACAAAGGATCCCAGATATTTTGTCGTGTGAACCCACAGCAAAGTTTGGTAAAAAGGGGAGAGGCTTGGCTTGGACTCCTTGTGAAAAGGCACTGCAAATTGACTTAAGGCATGTTTAAACAGTTTAACACTTGAGACAATTTAAAGCCACACATATGCAAATTGGGACAAAATCAGATTAGGCCAGGAAAGTTTTTGTAAAAACTGTGTTTTTATTTGGCTATGGAATGATACCAGTGTTAGCACCAGCTGGACCCCAAAAGGGCAGAGATCAGAGGAACACTGAGGGGTAGCGTGTAACCGTTACATATAAGTAAAATCAATAAAAATATTTAAAGAAAGAGTGAGCCTATTGTCCCTCTCTGTCCTTCCCACCCCCCCCCCACCTTTTTTGAGCTTTCTGCTGTATTTGCTTCTATATTTCTGTATTTTTTATCCTGCCACTTTTCTTGGCATGGGAGCCAAAGTGGCTCACCTCAAATTAAAAACTAAGCACTGCTAAAACCTATTGGATAAAAGAGTTTGAAAACCCATTAAACAGTTCTGTTAAAAAAGAGTAAATAACCACAATTTAAAACATATTAAATTAAAAAAAAATAAAAGTGTATTACCCTCCTTTAAAAGAAGTTGCAGTAACCTAAGAGCCAGTAGCTCTTAATACAAGCCACCTATACTGACAGCATCCTCACTTATCCAGGTCTGGTGTTCCTGTAGCAAAAATAGCTACTGTTTGCACACAAGTATTTCAGTGAGAGGCAGCGTGGTGCGGTGGTCTTAGCATTGAACTATGACCCTGGAGACCATGGTTTGATTCCCTGCTCAGCCATAGAAACCCACTGGGCGACCTTGGGTGTGTCACACACTCTCAACCCCAGAGAACTCTGTGATCGGTTCACCTTAGGGTTGCCATAAGTTTGAAATGACTTGAAGGCACACAACAATAACAATGTTAATGGACTCAGGGGGAACCCTAAGGTTTGCAGTGGTACAACAAAATACTAAGACCTATTGGTGGACAGAGTAGCGATTCCAAAGCAGTTCAATAAGGGGTGAAAGTGGGGTCCTGTTTGAGTTAGTGAGAGATTGGGTGAGTCAATGGGAGTATTTTGACAATGTACTTAATGCCAGAGGTCAGGAGGATGATAGGATCAAATGGCCACCATCATGGGAGAGCTCTCCTGGCCTCTTGCTGAACTGGCTGAGTCTGAAGGTGAAGCTACACCTGGGCATTGTCTGGTTCATAGAATCATAGAATCATAGAGTTGGAAGAAACCAGAGGGACCATTGAATCCATCCCCATGCCATGCATGAACCCACATCAAAGCACTCCCGACAGATGACCATCCAGCCTCTGCTTAAAAACCTCCAAAGAAGGAGACTCCACCGCATTCCATTGAGGCAGCATATTCCACTGCCAGACGGCTCTGACCATCAGGAAGTTCGTTCTGAGGTTTAAGCAGACTCTCCTTTCCTACAGCTTGAATCCATTGCTCCTTGTCCTAGTCTCTGAAGCAGCAGAAAACAAGCCTGCTCACTCCTCAACATGACATCCCTTCAAATATTTAAACATGGCTATCATGTCCCCTCCTAACCTCCTCTTCTGCAGACTAAACATACCCAGCTGCTTAAGCTGCTCCTCATAGGGTATGGCTTCCAGACCCTTCACCATTCTGGTTGCCCTTCTCTGGACATGTTTCCATTGCACAACCCAGGAAAAAGGCTTGCACAACAAGGTTCTGGATACTAAGCACCAAGAGTTCTGGAAACCTCCCTGTACCACATCTGAAAAAGTGCCTACACTGCAGCACTTGCCCCCAGTTGCCCTAGCATAATTCACTAAGAGTATTCCAGCCTGCATGTGTTCAGAAGACATGGAGTACTGGCTGACTTCTGAAGGGGGGGGTGTAGTAACAGAAAGCAGAGGTGAATGGACTGCAGCGCTTGAGCTCTTGAACAGGGTCAGTCCACACTGCTGCATTTTGTGTAGCTCCCTGCTTTGGAATAGAAAGGACCTGTGGAAAGGAGGCTGCATCTAAAGCCATTTCTGCCCTACACTGTTCTAGTACTATTATGCCACTTTCAACATCCTGTGGAATTCTGGGGTTTGTAGTTTACTGAGGCCAAAGAGTGCTCTGGCTGGGAAATGCCCCTCCCTAAACCACAAGTCTCAGGATTCCATAGGATGTGGAAAGTGGAATAATAGCACTATAACAGTGTAGGGAGGAAATGGCCTTAGAATGCAAGCCCAACTACATTAAGTCTGTAAAACCCAGATACAAGATGAAAATGTGCAAAACCATCACTGGGGTTTAACCAGAGCCCTTATGTGCTTCGGCTCAAGTGCAGCATCTGGAATTGCCCGTATCAAGGAAGCATTCCAGGTTTAGGTAACTTTGGTGGGTTCTTTCTTAAGAGAGGAGGGATGAACAGACTTGATCCTAGATCCTTTTTCTCAGCTCCCCCGCCCTTTCTACTTTGCATTCCACCCCCCACCCCCCACTCCCTGCCCCAGTTCTCTAAGAGTTTGTTTTCTTCTGGTAGAATTTGGTGTGGCTGTTTCCTTGATGACTGGTTCTAATTACTGAGCTGCATAAACTCTTTTTGAACCTCGAGGATGATTGGAGGTTGCTTCAGCTTTGCCTTGATCTATGTTCGCTGCTTATGCAAGCAGCTTCCCACTGTCCTTCCTCCTCCCTCCTGTTCTGGGGTGCGGAGAAGCTACAGTAGAAAATCGGATGTTATGCAGTGTAGCCAAGCAGGGCTATTGTTCCTCCATAGGCATTGTTTGTACCCACATCCATAAGCTGTGATAAATCACATAGTCAGTGTGGTTGAGTGATTTGAACAGAGCTTTCCAAACTTTTCATGTTGGTGACGCATTTTTAGACATGCATCATTTCGTGACACAGTAATTCTGTAAGTAATTCAGCAAGTGGAGGCAGTCCCTCCACCTGAGCCTGGCCTGCTATTGCCACCGCCCTCGCCAGGGTCTTCCTCAGCCCAGGGCAGCTACAACGGCAGTGAGAGAGGCAGACTTTCCACACCCAAGCCTGGCCTGCTGCCACCACCCTCGCCACAGAGTCTTCCTCAGCCTGGGGTGGTGGTGGCAGCAGAGGCAGCCCCTTCACCCAGGGCCTGCCCATGGCGGCACTGGGAGAGCCCCTCCATCCATTATGTTTGTGTGACAAACCTACACACTGCAGCCAACACACGAACATGTCACAACAAACAGTTTGGAAAGCTCTGTATTAGAATGTCGTACTAGGGTGCAGGACTTCCTATTCTCCCTGTATTGTGAGGTCCCACTAGGTAATCTTGAATCAATCATTCTCATTCAGCCTAACCTAACTCATAAGGCTGTTATTCAGATGAAATTATTGGAAAAGCATACGTGCTACCCTATTCTTCTTGGAGGGGTACAGAGAGAGACAAACACAATAGATAAGCCTTAACAGCTAGGTGAATTAACCTAAAATTGCTAGGCACAAGAGCTAGCCTGGTGTAGTCGTTTGAATTTTGGAATCCCCATTTCTCCATGAAAACTTGCTGGGTGATCTTAGGTCACTCTCTCTCAGCCTCAGTGGAAAGCAATGGCAAACCTTCTTTGAAAAAATATTGCCAAGTAAATCCCATGATAGGTTTGTCTCAAGGTTAGCATATGCTGGAAGCAACTTGAAGGCATGCAAAAGCAGTTTACTGTCTAATCTGTACCCTACTGTTGGGCTGAGAGCACTCAGGGCACCTTTACGGCATGAATATAAACAGAGTATCACAAAACAAATGACAAGATTAAAATATATTATAATGATATCATTTTAATTATGTGTCAACCTGAATACAATGTCAACCTAAAATAGCAGCAAAATTATCCATTAATGATAGTGTAGCAGAGAATGTTCAAAGTGCCTCATCCATCATTATAACAATTGTAATGTAAGTATACACAATTGGAATGTCAATGATTCTAGGAAAATTTGGTCTAGGAACAAGAAATGAAGCAGGAGAGCAACTGATTGGATTTTGTGACTTCAACAGTTTATTGCAAACACATTCTCCAAGCAAAGAGATAACTCTATACATCACCTGATGGCCCATATGGAAATCAAATAGACTACATAATTGGAAGGAGAAGGTAGAAAAGCTCAATTCTGTCTGCAAAAACAAGACCAGAAACAGATTTTGGCACAGCTGCTAATATCAAAAATTAAAGTAAAGCTAAAGAAGAACCAACCTTTGTGTCAAAATATAACCTGAGGAACATCCATGTAGAATTTAAAGATATTGTAAAAAAAATAAGATTTGCCATATTAAGCCTAGTTGACTGGGAGGCAAAAGAACTCTGCACTGAAACCAGGAAAAGTGTCAGGGAGGAATGTAAAAAGAAATCATCTGCAGCCAAAAAGGAAAAAGAAGCCTCAAAGGATGACAGATGAAACTCTTCAAGCAGTTAAGGACAGTTGCGAAGCAAAGGTGGAAGGTGTCAGAAATAGAGTCAGACCCCTGAATACAACTGTTCAGTAACTTTCGTGCAGGGACAAGGAGAACAACTCTAATAATCAGTGCAGAGAAATAGAAGATGGCAACAAAAAGGGTAGAATAAGAGACCTCTTCCACAAGACCTGAGCAAGGGGAATTTAAGCCAGAAGTGGGGATGCTTTATGACCAGCAGGGGAACACATTATGAAGATGAACCTACAATCTGAGAAAGTGAAGTTGAAGCTGCACTCAGGCAACTTGGAAGAAATAAATCACCATGAACAGATGGCATACTAATAGAGCCCCTTCAAGCTACAGAGACAGAATCTACTATAGTTGTAACAAAATTCTGTCAACAAATACGGAAAGTAGAGCAGTGGCCCACAGGTTGGAGGCACTCAATATACTTTCCAGTGCCCAAGAAATGGGACACCAGGGGTTGTAGAAACTGTAGGAAAGGTGCATTAATTTCCCATAAAAAACAAAGTGATATTCAGAATTCTACAGTAAAGACCTTTACCCTATATGGTGTGAAAAATGCTAGATGTCTAAGCTGGGTTCAGGAGAGGGAGAAGTGCTATAATGTAAAGATATGTTGGATGATGGAGTACACTAAAGAATTTTGAAAGAATGGCAACCTTTGCTCTATAGATTATACCAAAGCATTTTGTTGCGTAGATTGTGAAAAACTATGGATCACTCTTAAAGAAATAGGTGTGTCACAAAGTTTGATTGTCCTGATGTGTAACTGTGCTCAAGACAAGAGGCTGCTGGCAGTGCAGAATATGGAGAAATGGAATGGTTTCCAATTTGCAGGTGGGGTGGGGGTCAAGCAAGTCTGTATTTTATTCCCGTTTAACTTGTATGCTGAATTTATCATACATAAAGCAGGATTAGACTCAGAGGAAGGAGGCATGAAAATTGGAAGGGGGAACATCAACAAAGTAAGATATGCAGATGACACTGTACTGCTAGCAAAAAGCAGCAGACACTTGGAGCGATTACTGGAGAAAGTCAAGGAAGAAAGTGCAAAAGCAGCTGTACAGCTGAACATTAAGAAAGCAAAAATAAGGACCACAGATGATTTACATAACTTTAAAATAGATGATGACATTGTAATAGTTCAGGATTTTCCATACTCTCTGTCAGTCATTAAACATAATGGAGACTGCAGTCAAGAAATCAAGAAGATTAGGACTTGGAAGGGCAGCTATGAAGGAACTAGACAAGATCCTGAAGTGTAAAGATGATTGAATATTAAGTGAGATTTGTCATCGTATTACCAACTTCTGTGGCAAGATTCGAACTGGGACTATCTGACACATAGCTCAGTTCTTCAGTTGCTGCGTTACTTTGTGCCATGGCAGGAGTACAGTGAATGAGCCACTGGTTTGATTTCTTTTTTTCATAATTTATTTATCTATAGAATTTTTTAACACCGTTCCACACCAAAGATGTTGGAGTGTTGTGCAGTAAATTAAGACAACCAAGTACAGAAAATTATATTGAATATAAATTCATTTGTAAAAATGGAATTTATTGATCAGGAAATGTGTGCCTGGAAGCAAAAAGTTGTCAGCAAAACTGTAGGTGCATGCCTAATCTCAGCTGGAAATGAATTCTGCAGGATGGGAGTCAATAAACTTAAAGGCCACGCTTCTGGTGATCTCCAAACAAGTATCATGTGGAATAAATCAACGGAGGAGGAAGGGATGTGGAACCACCCAGAAACTGAGTTTTGCTTTAGCATTTTCACAGAGAGCTGCAATGCTGTCCTCTAGGCATTAGGTGATATCAAAGGTTCAGTGAAACCCACCTGCTCTAAATTGGTCGTTTGGTCTGAGAAACTTCCTCACAAGTCTTTAATCCACATGTATCTGCATGTTTGGTTCTAAAATTCCTGCTCTCAAAATTCACTATCAGTTATCCTCTAGGACATCATCAGTTTTTTCCATGAATCATTATAACTCTTGGGAACCAGCCATGCAATCACCAGGCGTCTGGAAATTGATATTAATATGCTTTGGAACCTTCCAGTCTGTGGCTGGCTGGTAAGGATAACATCATTTCTGATCCTCTTTCTCTTCTCCACTGCTTCTAGCCTGCACCAGTATTTTCTCCCCAAAAGAATGGGATGGTTAAGAAGTCATATTCTGGGTTTAATTCAAGCTGGGACTCCCTGCTGAAGCCCATAGAAGAAAACTGCTAGTCAACACCCCAGCAAGAAGTTCAAGCAAAACCTGCCACACTTGGCTGTTGACCTCACGACTCAACAGGAGATTGCCTGATTACTCTGATGGCCAGTTCTACTCTTGGAACACATCCATACCTCCTACCAGTGCAGATAGGCAAGCTGGATGGATATGTCTATGGAAGGAAACAGAAGTCACTCTCCAAGGCAACTTGAGACAGCTAGGTGTGATGACACCTGTATTACTGCTTCCTCACCATAAGAATTAATAGATATCCTTCAACTGTCTCAGTTTGGCAGGAACCGTCCCAATTAATCATCCATCACCTCATTTTTCAGCTGCTTTTAAAATGCTGCTTTTTCAGCTGCTTTTTATCTGTCCTCTTCCCACTCTCCCCGCTTTGTCCTCAACTTCAGTTGCTGCAAACTGCATTCAAAATGCAAAAGTAGTTTGCACTCAGTTGATTTAGGAGGGGGTGGTAGTGCCCTTCCCAGTAGGCACAGGCAAAAGCAAACTTGCATAGTCTTTCCTAACTTGTGTGTTCTTCCTCATTAATAACTTATATCATCTTGATCTCCCCCCCGATGTTGCTTGACCACACATCTTCTGGTTTTCATTTTTGAAATGTTGGCGGGTATGCATCTGGATTATAATCTAGCTTTCTGGATTATGATCTTCTATTCTATATGTGATACTTTATAGGTTACACTCTGTACCTCATAGATTTATTCACAGGCCTCATAGTTGGCAACCAGATAAGCCTGGCCCATAAACAGGTGAGCTGGTAGGACTTTACAGGCTCAAACAGCACCTTAGTGTGAGCTCATAGACTCACTTGGAAGCCAGTGGATAATACTGTAGGTGCAGAAATACAGTGTGCATGGGAGATCCAATTCACACTTTGAGAAAGCTCAGTTCAAACTTCTTTTCAGCCAAGGAGGCAGAGCTGGCTTTACAATTAACAAGGTAGACTGAGGCAGTTGCCACAGGCAGCAGTTGCTAGGAGGTAGCAATAAGGGTTTGGGAGAGAACTGTGCACCATACAGATTTCTTAGCAGCTACCAAGTGAGGCTGTTGCCTTCAGCTACAGTAGAGAAACTTTTCCCACCACCAATATTATTTTATGCTTCATCTTAGGTGCCAAAATGCCTTCAGATGACCCTGAAAGGAGGCAGCTCGCTTTGAGCATTTCTTAAAGGCTCACAGCAAAGCTCTCCATTGGCATAAAAGGGAAATCCATACGTGCAGGCACTCTGTGTTGAAGCACACATGGGGTTCCAGATTTAGGAAGCAACTGGATATTAATGACACTTCAGCAGGTTGGCATTTTGCATGATAAGATGTTGCCTTTTTAGCTTTATGCAACATGTTCCTGTTTTGAACCAAGGTGCTACAGCTAACAATTATTTGAGCTGCAAGCTGCAAGCATTTGAGCAAAACAGCATTTTCAAATCAACTCAGGCTGCATGTAAATAATGTTTTGAAGTCTTGTTGTTTTTGTTGTTGTTGTTGTTTGAACTCTCTCTCCCTGGGAAACGGCATCACCATTTATAGCTTTTATCGATTCTTGCTTTATGAATAAGACAAAATAAAAGAGAGACGACGTAATCCCCATGAGAATCTTTCAGCATATGCTAGCAGCATCACCAGAGCAAGTCTGGAGACTGACAAGCAACCCTCCCAATCAATTGGACACTAACAACATGTTCACAACTCTGTGCTGGAAGTTGGCTCATTTCTGGTGGGTGGTGACTGTGAAGCTGTAGGGACTCTGCTCTTTGAAAGCATAAAATCATCAGGTCAGAGAGATCCAAGAATGCTAAAGCAATCAGCTTCTTTCCTTTTCAAAGAGCAAAGAACAGGCTGAACTTGTCCTTGTGAAATGAAAAAGAAATTCCAGGGACAGGCCATCAGCATCCCCTTCTGACCTGCCCCTTTGGTTCCTGAAGGCACATTGATGCATCCCCATTGAGGCACATAACACATAGATTAAATTGTGAAACTCACTACCACAAGATGGAGTGATGGCTGTCAACTTGGATAGTTTTTAAAGGAGATTGGGTAGATTTAGAAAGGTTAGCATTATCAGCAGCTGTTAATTAGGGTAACTAGTATATTACCTCCTCTATCAGAGGCAGTGCTCCTTTGCATATCAGTTGCTGGGGTTCATGCATGAAACAAGAGGGTGCAGCTGCACTTACACCCTGTTTTTGTGCTTCCCATACTGCATGAATAAAATTTTAGACAGTCTGATCCACATGCCTCTTCTTACTTTTTTAAAAATTCATTCTGTACCGTGCACTTCTTCATAATTGGTCAAGGAGGTATTTGTTCTTGCAAGGCTAGGCAGATTTAGGCCATACCGGTGTCTGGATGGGAGACACTTCTGGAAACTCCATATATGTGATGATTTTGAATGCTTAATGGCTCAGCGGGAACATGAACCTAGATCTCTCAACTCCTTTTCTCATTATTTTATAGTGTGGTGTAGACCAGTGCTTCTTAAGCTATATAATGTGGGGGACTGACATTTTTCTTTTTCCAGTGTGGCAGGGTACCATATTTGTGCCCATTGGCTGCAATTATTTCTTTCTTTCCTGGAAACTCTGCAGGGACTTGGCAGCCAATGGCTCATAAACTGACGCTGGTCCACTGACCACCACTTTAAATAGCACTGATGTAGATCGTTTTGGAGAGGGAGCTGCAAATGAGAAAGAGTATAGAAATATTGCTATAAATAGGCAACAGTACAAGTGGTGACTGGCTAACTGGACAGGGTGAAGTTCATTTATCAATTGATATCTCTTCCTCCCTCTGTTTTAACTTAGAGTAAACACTTCTCATAAGGAATCTGGTTGCCTGATTGCCCTAAACTTTCCTTCATTTAACCTTCTTTAGGTTCATTCCTGCCAACAAAACAGTGCGGACAGCAACTGTAACCAACGCCTGTGCTGACCAGCCTGATCATCATGTAGCTTATCTGGAACATGTCATTGTCCGAGTTTCTATTGCGCACCCTCGAAGAGGAGATCTCCAGATAAACTTAACATCTCCTTCTGGAACTAAGTCCCAGCTCCTGGCAAGGAGGTGAGCTTTGCTGCTGAAGTATATTTTGTAATGCTCTCCTTGTGTGTTTTTACATTGCTTCATAAAAGGTCTTTCGTCCTTTTTTTCTTTATATGTCTATCTGATATTTGGGAAATCTAAACATCCAGTAGAAAATAATATATTGTGGAGAATAGCAAGTGTAACTTTTCTTTACTGTACATTCAAAGTAGGAGATTTTATTTTCCTTTTGGATTTTCATTGTTGAAGATGCTGACAACACTCAGGTTACTAGTTCAGGGTCTGTTGGTCTCAAAAGGCCGCCATAGAAGGTACTATGGGGAAGTAGTGTTGAAGCAAAACAAAATTAAACTTCTTGTGCTATGTGCTAGTGAAAAACAGTTGAGTACTGCTTAGAGTTTACATTTTTGTGTTAGAGTTGAAATGAATGGTTTCCTTTTAACCTCCCACCCCCCAGAATATCCTAATTCTAATTGTAGATATTTTCCAGTTGTTCACTTTGAGTATTAGGGAAGTGAGAATGATGGAGAACCTGTGAAATTCAGTATCTATAAGTGAGGTTAGATGGAACAGCTTTAAACTTGGATGGTAGACTCAAATTCTAAAATCAAATGTCAATGTCAAATTTGGGTATAAAAGTACAATGTTTTATAATTTGAGAATTTTGTTGAATTCTCAAACTTCTTTGTGTTTGTTTACTCCAGTTGTTTGTAGATGCTTATTTTTAACCATAGTTCAGGATTGGAATATTGGAGAAGTTCATGAAAGGCAATGCTTGGGTGTGAGGGTAGAGTGTGCATACAGTTGCAAATGCTAAAAGCACGGTTTTGGGTTAAGCTTTAACAAGCATTCAGCTATTTACAGAACCAGTTGTCAAAGGTAAAGCACATACATTGATCCACTTGGTTTTTCCCATCTCACTGTTTTCCTGTGAGCCAAGTCCCATGAAGAAGGGGTTTTCCCTAACTGCTACAAGTAGATACTGGATAACCGTTGAGGCTGCTCTAACTCTGTGGATTTTCTGCACTGAGTAGGAGTTTGGATTAGTTGGCTCAAACCCACCCGCCCCTGCAATATCTATGACTTTATAAATCAATTTTCATATCGTCATCCCTTAACAGACAGCATGACGATTCCAGTGAAGGCTTTAAACATTGGGAATTCATGACTGTCCACTGCTGGGGAGAAAAGGCGGCGGGAGAATGGACACTGGAAATCCAGGATAAACCATATCATGTACGAAACCCCAATATGCGAGGTAAGCGCCTGTGGATTGTATCCTTTGAATTCTGGCATCTCATCAGAGCTTGGAAATCTTGAGGGATGTTGGAGTTGTAGTCCAAAAAGTAATTTTTCCAAGCTCTATGATCGCTTTCAGTGCGAGAGGTCAACTGTTTGTGGAAATGTCTGCCAATGACTTCCAAGGAGTGGCACACCAGAGCTGTAACATGCTGAAAACTGCTTTCAAAGGGCTTGATTCAAAAACTTTTCTCTTTTTGACCCCTACTGTATTATTCACTGAACGTCCCAGGAACTTCTTTGAAAAATTCGGAGGCATTTGGATCCCACACAGGTGACCCCTGCAGACATTGAGACCTACATGTGGGAAGTGGTCTCTATAGATGCCAGTGCATGCCTGTCTCTGGATGGTGATATACTTTCTGATACTTAGAAGGCTGTGGATTCCCACCCAAGACCATCAGTTGTTAATGCTGGAGCCTCAAATAATACAAGACTCTGTAGTGTTCTTGCAAAGCAGCAGTAAGTATCTCTGATACAAATAATGTTTAAAAGGCCTCAAGATAACTGAAGAAAAGGCTAAGGTTAGAGGGTTTTGTTTCCTTGATTTGCAGCTGCCCAAAACTTTGTGTGAACCTGCTATCCATTTTCACCACAGCCGCTGTTAGCACCCAATTACAGCTTAGCTTTTCAGAAGGGAGGGATTGGAAGGACAGGAAGTGGGAAGGCCTTAGTGGTTTTTTGGGTGAGGAGCTGTTAGACGGCAGAATGCCAAAGTTGTGCAGAAGGAAGAGTTGAACTGAGACTCCTCATGTTGTTGTTTTTAAATGTATATACATTTATAACTCCCTCAAGTAGGCATAGTAACATTTTTGGAAATCCATAGACTTAAAATTGACTTGATAGATTTATTGCTTTGGGGGAAAATTGCAGCAAGCATGTTCACATTTTTTACTCTATAATGAAAACCAGTGTAATATATGCATATTTATGGTGCACAGACATTCTAAAGATGCATACTTTAGAACTTGGATGTTTAAAATTTATAGATTTTGATGACTTCTCAGGGTAGCAGAAGGCAAGGTATAGATAACTGGATGCCAAGAGGGGTATGTGACTGGAAGAGATGAGTCATGTAGGATTCTAAAGTTGTATTACTACCAAACATATCAACTGTGTGTTTTTGAACTTACTTCTGTGAATATGAAGCTTGCTTCAAACAGAGGCAAATCTTAGCACTCAATGAGCTTGAGCTAACAGTCCCAAAGCAAGGTGGTAGCCAGTAAGCAACTATGCATTTGGCATGGATGCTGATCACAGATAATCTCAACTCACTACTCCATAATCTTTGTAGGTAAGAACTGGGTTTCTTCTCTCCCCTCAATCACTACACATACAGCCCATCTCAGCAGCAGTGGCACTCACACTCACATTCTGTATGTGTGTGTTCTGACCACCTCCTAAAATATATTTACCACAGAAAGCTGTTATAAATCCGTGCAAACACGTATTTCATCATACCTTTCCTGGAACTCTTTAAAGCAATTTTGTTCTGCACTCTGGTGGATTACTTCTAAAGCTCCTTGGTATATATGTGTTTATTTTTGAAAAGCCCTCAAAACCAGGCTCAAACCTGAGTTGCATGGGTGGCATCTTATTGGAAGGGTATCTTTTATGCATCCTTGAAACCTTCAGACAGGTTAATATATAACTACTAGGTTATTTTTAAAATAATGATTGAGAAAATAATCTTGCAGGAAAAGCCAAGGACTTGTACATTTTAGCAAAGCTTAATGCACATACCTTCCTGGGAACTAAGGGGATTTGGTGCTTTTGATTCTCTCTCTCCCTCTCTCTCTCTCTCTCTCTCTTATATATATATATATATATATATATGGAGTGATGGAACTTGTAAATCCTTTTCAGAGTGAGAGAAGTCGTGACCAGCAATTTACCATTATCTGGCAGTCTTCCTATCCAAAGTGTTCTATGTAAAGTGGAAAATGTTCTAGTTTCTCCAAGAGACAGCTTGCAATTATTTTTCCGCCTACAGTCTGCAGCCACTCAAGGATGCTGTGCATGTTCCAGTGGTTAGTCTTGGTTTTGGCAATGCACAGATGCATCTCTACAGGCATGACAATTGCTACATGTGAACATACTGTGCATCCTAAAACATTAATCCCATCTTCTACAGCATGTATCTCAGCAAAGACTTCAATGTGGAAGGGGCCCCTTGAATGCAGAAAATCTGACAAAGCAAGAGCTGTTTTTTGCTTGTAGGTTTGCCCTCCCCAGGAAGAATCCAAGAATTATTCACAACCTGCAGTTTGATACAGTCTCCCTCTTTTAAACAGTATAACTGTGCCCATGATTCATTATCTCGAAAAGTCATCTGTATGTAACATATAGAGCCAGTGTGGTGTGAAAGCCAGCGTGGGGTAGTGGTTTGAGCATTGAACTATGACTGTGGAGACCAGGGGTCACTTTCCCACTTGGCCATGGAAACCCCTGGGTGACCTTGGGTGTGTCACACACACTCTGTCCCAGGAAACCTTGGGATAGATTTGCATTAGGGTCACCATAAGTTGGAAATGACTTGAAGGTGCAACGACAATACTGTATTCATTTCTTTCACACAACAACAATGTAATGTATTCATTTCTTCCATTTGAATCCATTTGTTAATCTGTTAAGGGAGAGGACTGTCCCACTAAAATTATTGCTGGCTTGAAAGACTTAATATTGATGAATTCATAATGTTTTGCAGGGAAGTTAGAAGAATGGAGTCTCATCTTGTATGGAACAGCTGAGCCACCATACTCTAATTTCAGCTCCCAGCACTCCAGGCCAAGGATGCTGGAGATGCCATCATCTGACATGGAACCCTCGAAAGTTGCTTTCTTCCAAACACAAATGGAGATGCAGGAGGAGGAAGAGGAATACACAGGTAAAGTGTCCAAAGCCCTTCTGCCTCCGTCCCACCCTCCCTATCTGTATCTCCTTCTCAAATATACATGCTTCCAGACAGATTGCTGCTACCAGTCAAAAGGTTTATTCCTCCTTATAAGATTTATCTTTAAAAAAAAGATGCATGATACAGTAGGTAAACATGAGAAGACTGGACCCAATCAATAAAATTCACTGAAGGAGGCAGAGCAACTGCAAAATAAAAATCTCATCTAAAAACATCCCTTTCCTTCAGCTTTACTTCCTTGCACAAACAACCACAGCTGTTCCTTTTTCCTTCTTGGAAAAACTAAGAGAGACAATTCTTATGTAATCCAGTGACATCAAGACTATTTAGCCTTCTTTTGCCAAGTTCCATAACAAATGTTAGGACTGGAGATACTGCTCCACTGATTTCCAAGAAATTGTCCCTATTAAAAACCAGTTCATGATTTGACTTTTCTCACTTGGGAATCATAATAGAAATTCAGTTAAAATAAGAATTGGTTCAAATTCCTAAGACTCACATCTGTAATTAAAACAGCAGGAAAAGGGAAACTTTTCCAGCCCTCATGGGGCTGCACAGATATGCTTGAAAGGGTGTGGAGAGTGCCTGTTGAATTACAGAAGTGTCGGAATGAGAATTCCAGAGGCTAGGGGGTGGGGGACCCAAAGCAACCCACACTACTCCTTCCATTTCCTCATCACAATCAAAACATTACAAAAACATTATGCAAAATGGTACACATGGCAGACTAAATTATGTAAAATTAGAATAATGCAAACATACTTGATTTGAATATCCTCTACAGGGTACAGAACTAACAGAATGAGTCAGGGGAGAGGATGTACAATTTTTAAGTTCCTTGGAGGGAGTTATATTTTATATTTTTCAGAGTAAGGTATTTTTATACACACACAAGACCCATCCTTCTATGAATGTCAGGGATATAACACCATCATGTAGGAGAGCACTCCCCTTTTCTGATTCAGCCACATCAGTGGTTTCCCCAAGATATGCCATGGTGCATGACAGTGACCCAAGGAGAGAAGTGTAACCTGGACAGTTAAGCCAGTATGTTCATATCTGATGCATCTACAGTGGAGAAGTCTGAACAGCTAAGCATTGATTTCCACTCTTTTTGCCAGTCTATCATCATACCATCAACTTGAAGAAAGGACTTGAAAAGAAAGAGTAAAATTCTCTAGTGCTACACGTGGAAAATTTTTTGCTTGTCTTGAGATTCTCATCAAAATTATCCATTTCACACATCTTAAGATGTATTGCCAAAGTGCAGCTTGCCTTGGAAATCTGCATATTTCTAAGACTTGCAATACACTGGAAAAATTAAACTACATACTAAATCATGCATACCTTTAAAAATATGAATGACTAAAAATGCATATACTGACCATAGATATTTTAGTCAAAAGAAAAATGCATACAGAAATTTGTACCTTTGAAGGAATGTGTGGATGAAGGTATGTAGGAAGAGTATATGAATGCAGAGATACATAATGGAAAATGCTTATGCATGTCCATATGAGAAGGGGGGAAAAACAGTCTTGTGGCCAGATATGAACACAGATTAGCACAGGAAATATACAGGGAGAGTTTTTCAAATCTTTATGCAAAGCAGCCTTTTGGTACAGATGGTCTATGTTCTTGTAGGGAATCTCTTCAGCATCATTCTCTAGAAAGCACACCCTCACCCCTGACCCTGGACAGAATCAGATAATGGCTGTTAGAGGATAAAAGGAGGGTTTGGGGGGTGAGGGAGGAGGCATGTTGTAATTCTGCCTGATGGAACTTTATTGTGGTTCTTCTTAATCCATGGTCTGTTAACAATTACAGGAGCCCCACCAATCTGGCAGCTCTAGTGATCTTTTAGTTGCAGTTTAGTTTTAGTTTAGTTGAAGTTTAGTCTTTTAGTTTCAGAGGGGACCCTTTTAGTTGCAGAGGGGACCCTTGTATAATACTGGAATGTAATGTTTATGTGTCAATGAGCACTGTGCAACTCCAGTCATCCGGAGATTTTTTGCATCAGCTTTAACTAGCATAGGAAATAGTGTTGGTTTATAAAAGTTTCAGCCCTCAAACATCTGGGAGTTGCCTATATGATACATACTTTTTTAATGTAAGATGGAAGTTTGCCTCCCAATTTTAATACTCAAAGAGGGAAGAAGAAACCAATGCCCTGGGTATCAGTTGGGAAATGTTGCAAATGCCTTGTAACAGTCACCTTCTTGGGATAGTGAAAGTAGCAAGCTACATAACCGTATCAAAACTTTTTTACTGGCTTGTGTTGTTTTACTTGTGGCCTTGCAACATCAGCTCCCATAAAGAAACAAGGAAGAAATGTGAGCTAAACTTGGTGTAAATGTTAAGACTGTGAGACAAAGTTAGGTTCTGTTTGCAACATGTGTGACTCCTAATTTATGTCATCTTTTCCTGTGAGCTGACAGTATAGAGAATTCTGGAGGAGGCAGCTGAGTGGGATCAGGTCTGGATCTACATCTCTTTATTAAAAACTGTTACACGCACAGCTTTGTTGTTCTTCCTACGTTGCTCCCCAGTGTGATTAAATTATTCAAGCAGCAATTTACTGTGGTGCTTGGTGTTGTTTTCCAGGTGGTCTCATAAAAGTCGGAGCAACTCAGTGATTTAGATTCTTAGACAACTGCATTAGCTTTGAAAGCTATCCCCAGATCTGAGCTCTGTGTTTAACACATCCCACAAATTTGCTTAAACGTGGATGTAAATTTGGCAATTTAACATGAGATGCTTGACATTCTTTGAGAGAAGCAAGTTTCTAGTTCTCATGCTTGCCAAAAAAAAAAAAAATTGGAGACATGCAGACAATATCTAGGAATCCAGAAGTGGCCTTGGATAAGCTTGTAAAATTCAAGAGTTGGGTCACTGGCGGTGTCCTGACCAGCTGTCTCTTGACCTTGTGACATTTTATAAGACCACCTGGAAAACAACACTGAACACCACAGTAAATTGCTTTTTGAGTTTGTGCAACTAACAAAACCAGGCTATGGTGCTTGTACACTTCCTTGTGTGAACCAGTACAAGTGAAATCCGGGTCCTGCTTTTAAGACTTTGTGGCAACGAGCAAACACGTCCCTTGTCATAGTTAATAGGTGGATGAAATAGTTAAAAAAATCTAGGGCATGGTTGTCCCTGGAGTGATGAACTTGAGTCAGGGCTATACCACTTTAGACTCTAGGATGGGCTTTTCCAATAGATGTATCCCTGCAAATAGAGACTTATGTCAGAGAGGAGAGTTCCCACCTAGCCTAGCCTTCTTCCTGGCAATCTAGTTTTCTGTATCTGGAGTTTTTATTCATTTATTCATTTTAATACAGGAGCATTCCAGAGAGAGCTAGGCTGTGGACTAGTTGGGAGAACATCACCAGTTCTGACTTCATTCTGACAAACCAAAAAAAGCCCTGCTGGCTTTTGACTGTCATTCTGATGTTTTTCATGCTTTAGAATGGGTGGAAGAAAAAAAAAATCAGGCCAAAATATTTCTGGTTTTGTTTCGATTCCAATGTGATGCAACACACTGATAGAATGTGAGCACAACCAACTGCAATTTTGTAGGTTGAACTAGGAAGAGTTTTATATCTCTTCTTTCAGCAGAACTGTCTGTCTCTCTAAGGTCCGTGTCATACGGAATGTGGTGACCAAGGATGTGATGGTCCCAGCTCTGACCAGTGCCTGAACTGTTTCCATTATAGCCTTGGAAGTATTAAGAGCGGCAGGTAATTGGTGATTGCATTAAGGGGAAATGAGGAGCTTAAATGTGGGAGGTGGGTGCATGTGGAGGGGGAGCTTATCTTCTGAAGCAGCAAGGCTGTGTAGTTTACACAAAGACTCTCATTCTGCTTTCGGTCACAGATACATAATCTTTTCTCAAGTCCTTTCCTGTGTGTGTTGAACAGATTTAACTTTCCGTGTGTAGGACTGTGGCCTTATTTTAATTTTCCAGTTTGTGATTTCTAAAAAGTATCTTTCCTTCTGATAATCACAAGTTGCCCAACCGGAGGGGAGAGGAGGTATGCAAGATACCTGGCTACATGGATGCTTAGCCACTGCAGCTTCTGGCACCAGCTGTGAAGATATTGAGTCTTCATTATGGTGACAGGACATTTACAGGGTGGCAAGGTGGAATGGGCAGGGTATGTCCTCCGCCCTCCTCACCCCCATTTCTGTCTCATGATCCTGCAGCTGGAAAAGCATCCCCGCTCCTCCCCACAGTTATACGTATCAATATCTGAAGCAGGAACGATATTTGAGTCTTGAATTCCAAGGGATCAAACCATCAGTAGAGCAGGGGAGGGGCAGAAGTAAGGGACATGCATCATAGTCAGATTGGGAGCTAATGCATAAATGGCCTGGGGAAGATCAGTTTCGATCCAAACCTATCAGCTTCTGCATGGAAAGGAAAGGGCCAAGAGTAGGTATGTGGTCTGATCACCACAATGCAAAATGTATGCATTTTTCATTTGTGTCTTGTCCAGGGTGCTCAAGAGTTGTCCAGATAGACATGCGGGAGGTTAAGCAGAGAGCATGTGGCTGGCCCAAAGTCACTGACTGAGCTTTATGACTAAGGGTGTTTCCACACTGCACTGTTATAGTGCTATCATTCCACTTTCCATGTGCTATGGCATCCTGGGATTTGAAGTGTAGGGAGGGGCCTTTAGAATTCCCAGCCAGGGAACTCTTTGGCCTCAGTAAACTACAAACCCCAGAATTCCACAGGAGGTTGAAAGGGGAATAATGGCACTATAACAGTACAATGTGGAAAGACCCTAAGTGAGGATTTAGACCTGGGACTTCCTGCTTTGTATCTGTTTGGTTTTTAACATTAGGTTTAATTAGATGCAAGATTATGGGTTTTGCTGAAGTGGGGTTTTTTTTAAGCTAAGCATGCCACAGCCTTGGCCATGCAATGCCTTTCTCATTTACGCTCTGTAAAACATGTACGGGCAAGTAATACTATGCATTTTGAGCCTTGCTGCTGGTACTTGCTCCCAGCTGCTGCTGCAGAATTAACCACCGAAATCATAGGGTGCAGGAATGCTGTGAGATACCCTGTATCAACATTCTACAGGACATTATGGTCCATGGCACCTGGAGAGTCATCTGTGGTGAGTTACTGCTGAATTGCGGCTGCAGTGGATTATATGACAATGCAGCCCCTGAATCTTTGGCACTTGCCACAGAGGGCTGTCTCTGAGGATCAAACTAGCACGTAGTGGTAGAAGAAGTCTTTCGTACCAAATGATTGCCTTCACCAATGTCATTTGCATTTAGCGTGCTTTGTTTTGTGAGTGGTCACTGGAAGCTAAATGAAAACTCAATGTGCAAGTCCAAAACCCTGTTGTAAGAGACAATGTTAATCACAAGGAATATGACCCTGAATCAGTTGCTGGGTCAAGGCACAGGTGAACAATTGTTCTAAGATACTTAAGAGAACAAGGAAGAGAGCTGCGTCACTTATGATGAATACAGCATAGTAACAACAGATTTGATCCTCCCTTTCTTGCTTACATTGGAAGTAAACTTGAATGTTGTGGGTTTCCCCCCAGGAAGTGTGTGAATTCGTGTCCCCCTGGATACTTTGGGGACAGTTTTCAGCGGAAGTGCCGCAGGTGTAGCAGGGGCTGCGAAGCCTGCCTGGGCAGGAGCCAGAACTCATGCACAGCCTGCAAGCGTGGCTTCTATTATCACCAAGAAACGAATTCATGTGTGATGCTATGTCCAGCTGGATTTTACTCTGACGATGGTAAGGAAGGAAGAATGTTTATCAGCTAAGCTGCCAACCATTTGAAAGAGAGGGGTTAATCAATGTAATTTTCCACTACTGAATTGATTTCCAGTTTTGCATCTTAGCACAGCCTTAGGGGAAGACCAGCTGGTAGTTGTTCTTTATCCTCTGCTTTGCTTGTATTTGAATTGTCATTTTTTACTGCCTCATGGCCATTTTCATTGCATCCTGACTGGTTACAAGGATCATACAACTCTCCTGATCCAACAGCCCCGCTGGCTGCAGGTCTGTTTCCAAGCACAGTTCAAAACGTTGGTTATGTTTTGTTAAGCCCTGTACACATTAGATCCAGGGTATCTGACAAACACAATATCTGTCACAGTATCTCTCTTACGAGCCTACTCAGACCCTGAAATCTGCAAGAGAGCTCTTTCTTTCCACCTTCATAAGTGTGGTTGGTGGGAATATAAGGCAGGGTCTTCTCAGTGGCTGCCCCTAGACTTTCAAACTCACTAGATAGGAAGGGAACGGTCCCTTCCTTGCTGCCCTGCCATTGGCAGTAAAGACTTTTTTAAATATTATTGTTCATACAGGTCATTAGAACTCATGGATTTTATGAAAAGGACCGTAAGAATGTGCTGTATTCTTTTAAATTGTTTTGTATTGTTTTACATTGTACTGTTTTAACTGTTTTTTTAAAAATCTCTTTGTCCTAAATAGTTTTAATATGTTTAATGGTTTAATTCTATTTTAATGTTCACTTTTTATATGTTTTTAATTACATTGCAATCATTTTAATTTTCAAGCCTGGGGAAAAAAATTGGGATATAAGCAAAATCAATCGTTATCGTAGTCCAGGATGCTTCCTGCTGCTTGGTGCATCCAAATGGAAGCACTTTCACATCCTTGCCCTCTGTGCCTTAGTGACTTCTTTGTTTTTCTTGCCAATGAGAAAACGTGGCAGAGGCTGGAAAGGAGCAGAAGTACACAGTCAGACATAGGGCAGCCGTTATGTAGGGTCCACAGACAACACACACAAAAAGAGGCATTAACATGCATCCCACAGATGGCTCCTGTCCCACGGGGGCAGCCATTATCCATCCTCCGAGAAAGCCCCATGAACTGTCCTGGCATCATAGAGAATAATGGTTAGAGCCAAGAAGTGCAAATGAGACTGGGCTATGGGGCTGAGTGCCATGCTGGTGTGGGAAACAGGGCTATAAAACTAGAGGTGGTCCAGGGGAAATACCATGATACAGTACGATAGCATATCCTACCTTCCTTGCAGGGAACAAACCCATGCAGAGACCTGGCCAGTGCAGATGTGGCCCCTGTGCAGTTAAATCACAGAATGTCATAAAGGGCATAAAATCTACTTTTTCCCTACCAACGGGGAGAGAGGACACACACAAAGAATCTGGGCTAAAACTCTAAAAGAAGTTGTTGGGTTTTTTTTAAAGGCACATGTTTGCCATTACTAAACACAGCCATTTGTCCAGCACCAGACAGGATCACACCTGGATGATCAGTGAGAATCAACATGTGAAAAGATAAAGGACAGAGAAAAAGGATTTAATTCCATCGACACATCACCAGACATGGCTCTCTCAGCACAACATAGCAAAATGTAGTGGGTGGGAACTCCATATCCCAAAGGGGAATCAAGTTGTCACACAACAAAAACATTTGTCACATTATTTCCAGAGTGAAATAACTGACAAAAGGGGAAATAAACTTGGATATCACAAGATATTGTGTATGTCTTTTGGATCACCTCAAAGTGAATTGTACGATCTCATAACTAACAATCCTATAGAACAAATTATGCCACCCACCTGGATCTCTTTGAAGTTATAAACACTTTTAAAAAACCTTCAAGGAAAAGTGAGAGAACTTTATTTTCAGCAGAAACTGCCACCTATTGTCTTAAATACATTTGTTAGACTGAATTAAATCCATCCATAGCCCCAGTGGGAATTTAGAAAAGCAACGTAAGCGGTAAAGTAACTTCTGTTGATTTAATGAGTCTGCTCTAGTTGGGACTAACAATTGGATTGGAGCCTTTGGTACAGTTTCTTTTTTTTTTTGTAATGATTTTTCTGTTTTCATTTAATTGTAGTAACAGGTCATACTTAAAATAACCTCAAAATGCTGTTAATTTATGGGTATGCAGATAAAACTTTGCCTTCACCTGATAGATAACTGTGGTCTCTCAAGGTCTACTGGGTTTGGCTGATCTACTAGTTACACTCAATTCAGGACTGTAGCCCTTTTCTAACCTCCTGTGTGATAACAGACAGAACTCTAGTTCTGGAGAAAGGATAACCCCTTTGAGACTGCAAGAGAATAATTCCCGCTTTATGGAGTCAGGCTTACTTTCTGAAGATGTTGATTTAACCTTCTCTAGATTTGAAGTGGAATAATTAAAGGCTGTTGGCATCATGAAACCAGTTTAAAAGTGGGTGGATTTTTAAAATACACATTAAAACGTAATTTATATTGGAGCTGGTTTCTGAATTTTTAGATATGCTGATTTAAATTCCTCTTGGAGATTTCTTGGAATGATGAGTGTGTTCATTTGTTTATCTAAAGGTGAAACTAAGGAACGGGTTATTTTTGTCATCCAATCTGGCCTAAAAACATAGAAAATGGTCTTATTACTCTGAGTTAAGTGATTGCAACTTCCTTTTAGATTGCAACAGCCTGCAGTTGACAAGCTTTCATTCTTTTCATCTTTCTGATTCTTTTTTTTTTTCCATTCTGGCTTCATTCCTCCACAAGGTCAAAGGCGTTGTCAGAAATGTCATCAAAACTGTAAGAAGTGCATTGGGGAGATGGATAGATGTACTGTCTGCAAAGATGGATTCAGGTAAGATGCTGGTGAGAAAATAATGTTCTTCTTTGTGGTCTCTTGTGCCTCTCGCAATGGGTTTTTGCACCTGTGCAGAGATGCTGTCAGAATGTTGTGGAGCCGAATAGCTTGAAGGGAACCCCACTCCTTCCTGCATACCACACATGATCCAGCCTGCCAACCTTCCTCTCAGTTTCTCTCCTTCTCCCAAAATGAGTCACCTCTGCCAGCACGTTGAGTTGTTGAGTAGCTTCTGATTATTTCCCTCCTGCCTCTTTTGTCTTTTGCTTTTTCTCTTCTTCTTCTCATTCTTCATTTTCTCTCTTTTAAAAAGTATAAATGTATATGTATTTATATGTGTACAGTCATCCCTCCACATTCACTAGAGTTAGGGGCACAAGACCCCCATGAAAGTGGAAATACCATGAATAACTCTAGGCCCTTCCAAACCATATTTAATACACAACAAAGGATGATGACTGTATTCAACCCCCCCCCCCGGATTCCTTTGAGGCATCAGGGTTCCTTCACAAGGCAGAAGTGGGGGGCTGGTGGGTCTTACTGCCACCTCCACTGCTGCCCCAGGGCATTTTTAATAGGGACTTACAAGCCTCGTTCACAGTTTATCAGTCTCACAAGACTTGCAGTCCCTATTAAAAATGGCCTAGGGAGGCAGCAGGGGTGACAGCAAATAATCTGTGAATAATCAAATCCGCAAAAGTGAAACCCGCAAGTGCGGACAGCTGACTGTATGTGTCTGTATAGCTTCCTGCCCTTTTCCTTTTCCTTCCCCTATTTCTTCTAATGGCCTGTACTTGTCTATTCAAACTCATGTGGTTGGAAGGGTTCTTTGTCAGATGCTCATTTGGAGTGTCTTTATTGCTTGGGAAAGGAACACAACATTCACCGGTGTAAAATCTACAAGCACTTTACCTCCCAAATTTTCAAGACGTAAGTCTTAAGTCAAGGCCTCAAGACCTAAGTCTGACTGCTGAGCGAAATTGTTGAGGGTGCCAAAGCAAGCAAGCCCTTTTCACTGCTTTGACCATGGTCATGAGGCTCAGGGAGCCTTTGAAAAAGCCTTCATTACCAACCACCTCAGCATCAACAGAGTTGGTCCAGAGCCTTTGGTATTGAAGCCACCTCCACCACTTTCCAGACCAGTACCAAAGCCCTCTAGCACACAGCAACCTACTGTGCAGGTCTTGTTTTACCTGTCACAAGATATTACACTGACCTATCCCCAGCCTGCTACACCACTGGAAAGGTCATTGCATTCCCTGGATGTACGCCGTTCTTTGGCCTTTTATATACAAAGAACTTTAGCTTTCCAGCAATCTGCCAGTCTCTTTGTCTGCTATGGTGGTTGATGTAAGGACTACAAGGTATCCGCCCAATGCCTTTCAAAATGGGTTGTGGAGACTATTTGTCTATCCTGTGAGCTTGCTGAGCAGCCAATACCCACTTCTTTAAGAGCACACTCAATAAGAGCGGTCTCCACTTTGACTCCTATGCTGTCAGAGATTTCATTACCTGATTTGTGCAGGGCTGCACAAGTCAACCTGCCAGTACAGCAAATGTGAAAAAGAAAGGCAAGCCTATTGTGTTATTGAGGATTGACTGGTCTCTACAAAAGCATTTCCCCCCAGTATGCCTTCCTCCAACTTCAGACATAGCAAAAATTGGCTTTCCTTTTCATGCTTTTCCCACTCAGCTTCTCCAAACATTGCATTGTTGGCACAGTGAGCACATGCCCCTTAGTGACCACAAGGCAATTTCTTGGATGGGTTGGAAGGAAGTGAAGAAAGGAGGCAGAGAGAGCAAGAACTCAGCCTTCAGATGGAGAGTGTGTGTCACGGAACTGTGACATCGAGCAGAGGGGGACGCAATGTCTACATGTAGATTTAAAGGGGTAAAAGTTTTTTTTTATTAAAAGCAACAAATACTTGTATTTAGATAACAAGTAATAATTAGATCTTTCACAGTTTCATAAAATACCATTAAATTTGAGATAATATTTCACAGAATGATATAGTATAGATGGGAAACTCAGCATTCTTTTAACAGCCACATAATTTGTAATCCACATAAAAATTACTTTTATCATTATATGTCATTTACCTATGCTGAATCTTATTGTAATTTTATCAGATCTTTAAATGTTCCTCTGTTACTATCCCCTAACTATATTCTAAGTGTCCATTATCCACTTCCAACAGTCTCTTGTATGGTTTATGATTGACAGCTTGAATGTTTCCTCTGTTTTTGCAATTCACAATGATGGTTTGCCTGCTTCTAAAATAAGAAAAAACCTTCTCTTTTTTTTGCATCATTACATTATTTTTTTTTATTAATTATATAACTAGAAAACAAAAGCAAAAAATTAAACACCATGTGTTATACATAATAGTGAAAAAAAAGGAAAAAAATTTTTTTCCTTTAAACAACATAAACTTGCATTATTTTTTTTTCTTTTACACTTGAAATCATAACCTTATTCAGCTTATTCCATATCATACAGCTTATACATTTTTGTTCTATTATTAATTATAATCTTATTACTTCAAAGCCAGTTAACTTTTAACTTTTTTTCCTTTTAAAATATCCAATTTCATCAATAAATCACAAGTTTAACACACACGCGTAATATAAAAAAAAAATAAAGAATACAAAACCAAACCAAACAAAAGAAATATATATATATATATATATACCCACCCCCCAGAGCCAACTTTTTATTTAATCCACTTTCCAAAATTGCCATTCTTCTTATAATAGGGTAGCTTTACCATCTCTTATCAAAGCTTTTTCCAAAAATATTTTCCAAATTTCCTCAAAATCATTCCCTTTTGTTAAACCTTTCATAAATCTAATTCTACATGTTAATTTATCATTAATTGCAATTTTCCACACTTCTTTATACCATTCCTCTATTTGAAATTTTTCATTTGTTTTCCATTTTTTTGCTATTATTAATCTCGCTGCAATTAACAAATTTGTTATTAATTCTTTTCTTACCTGAGTACACTCAACTTTATTATATATAGACAACAACGCTATATTTGGACATACTGGTATTACTTCTCCTGTAATCTCTTTTATCTCTTTAAAAACCTTTTGCCAAAATTCCATTATCTTTTTACAATTCCACCACATATGCATATATGTACCAATTTCTTGAATCCTCTCCAGCATAATCTTGTATATTTCTCATCTATTTGATTTAATTTCACTGGAGTCAAATACCATTTCCAAACTATTTTATAATAATTCTCTTTTATTCTTATTGATAATTTTTTTAAATGACGTTGTTTCCAGATTTTTCTCCATTCTTGTATATCTATATTTTGTGCTGTCTCTTCCTCCCAGATTTTTCTAAGATAATCCTCTTCTTGTTCTTTTGCTAATATTTTATATATTTCACTTGTTGTACCTTTTAGTATTTCATTTTCTTGCATATTTTCTCTTTGAATAATAATTTGTTCAAATTTAGTATGTTCTTTAAAATCCTTAACATATCTTTTCATACTCTTTGTCCATTGCTCTAATTGTATATAATTTAACCAGGATATTTTAGTTTCCTGCAATCTCTCTTTCATTCTATCTTTATTTATCATTATTTTCATCCAATCTTTTAATCTATATATTTTTTGTTTTTTTATTTCTTTCTCTATTATTTCTCTCAAATTCATTGGAAATTTTTCCATCATTACTATCGGAGTTAATGTTGATATATTCGGTATCAATTTTCTTTTATTTTTCTTCCATATTTCTATTATATTTTTTATAAAAGGATTTTCTATCTTTTCCATTTCTTTCTTTGAAAAATTCTTAAAAAATATATTTTCTAATTTCATCTAAATATTCTTATCTTCTGTCACTAACCAATCTAAATCACCCTTTCCTGAAACTCCATCTATAATATATCTCAATTGATTTGCATAATAATACCATTTTAAATTTGGAAGTCCCAGGCCACCTTCTTTTTGACTTTTATACCAATATTTCTTGTTAATCCTCGGTTTCTTATTACCATTACAAAAATTATTTAATATCTTTTGGCACTCCTTTAATTCTTCCTCTGATACTTTTATTGGTAACATTCTAAACAAAAAATTGATTTTAGGTAATATTTTCATTTTTACCACTGCTATTCTACCAAACCACGATAGCTTTATATTTTTGTAATCCTCTAATTTCCGTTTAATTTCTAATCTTAATTTCTTAAAATTTTTTTCCTGAAGTCCTTGTAAATTTTTTGTAATATCTATTCCTAAATATTTAATTGATTCTTTTACTTTAAGTAACCTTTTTTTATTACTTATAAATTTTTGTATTTCTTCTTTAGTATAATTAAACAACATTATTTCTGATTTGGCCCAATTTATTTCTAATCCTGTCTTCTCCCCAAACTCTTTTAAATGTTTATCTATCCTATCTATCTTTTCAACCGGATCTTTAATTGTTAGCAATGTATCATCTGCAAATAAGCTTATTTTATTTTTCTCCTTAACTCCAATTCCATCCAAATTCTCATCATTTCTTATCACATTCGCTAATATTTCTATAACTATTGCAAATAAAACTGGAGATAATGGACATCCTTGTCTCGTTCCTCTTGTTATTTGAATCTGCTCTGTAAATCCATCATTTACCATCACTACAGATGTATTATGTGAATATAATTGATTTATTAACCCTTTAAATCTCTCTCCTATTCCTAATTTATTTAATATTGTTTTTAACGCCGGCCATTCCACTCAATCAAAGGCTTTAAATATATCTAACGCTAAAATTCCAGCTTTTTGTTTATCTCTATCCATTATATTTATTTTATTTATCGTTTTCCCTATTAAGTTTGCCATCTGTCTTCCTTGAATAAAACCACATTGATCTTTATGTATATACTTATAAATAAATTTATTTAACCTCTTTACCATTATTGCTGTCAAAATTTTTGCATCTTGGTTTATTAAAGATATTGGTCTATAAGAACCTGGTTCAGTAGAATCCTTATTTGGTTTTAAAATTAATATTATTAATGATTGCTTCCATGATATTGGAATTTTTTCACCCTTTAATATACTATTGTATAACACTTTTAATTTAGGAATTAAACATTTTTTAAATGTTTTATAATATTCTGGACCTAGTCCATCCAATCCTGGTGATTTTCCTCCTTTTAAATTATTTATTACTACTTCAATTTCCTCTTCAGATATCATTTCTTCCATCAACCCTTTATCTTGTTCTGTTAGCCTTTCTTTCCAATTTTTATCAATATATCTATATTCCCTACAGATTTTTCCTCTGCTGAGTACAATTCTCATAAAATTCCTCAAATATTTTTAATTTCTCTTTCATCAGCCTTTTTTCTTTACCAAATTTATCTTTTATTACGCCAATCATATTTCTAGTTTTTTTGATTGTACTGATTTAGCCAGCATTTTAGAATTTTTATTACTATATTCAAAAAATTCCCTTTGCAAGTATATTAAATTTTTCTGGACTTCATCCATTTCTATCTTTTCTAATTCATCTCTTTTTGCTTGTAATACTATAAATTTCTGTTTTGTTCTATCTATTATATAATCATTCTCTAATTGTTTTATTTCTTCTTCTAATTTCAATTTTTTTTCTCCTAATTGTCTCTTTAATTTACTTGATTCTTTAATACATAATCCTCTTGCCACTGCCTTCATTGTATCCCATAATACATCTTGTGTTACTTCCTTATTATTTATATCCCAAATTTCTTGCCACTCCTTCTCTATTTTATTTACTATCTCCTTATAATTAAGTATTTTGGTATCCAATCTCCATCTTTTTGCTTCTCTATAGTTCTTTTTCATAGTTATATCCAAATTCATCAAAGCATGATCTGTCACTTTTATTGTTTCAATTTCTGTATTTATTAATCTAGGTATCATATTCTTTGAGACAAAAATATAGTCTATTCTTGAATAATTTTTATGAACTGATGAATAATACGTATATTTCTTTTCCTACCCTTTATTAACCTCCAAACATCTATCAATTCATTTCTACTCACCAGTTTATTTAAAATTGTTATATTATTATATCTGTCTCTAATTAATGGATCCGATTTATCTTTCCATCTATCCATCACCATATTAAAATCACCTGCCATTATTATATAATCTCCTTTCATATTTTTAATCTTGTTAAATATTTCTTCATAAAATTCTTTTTGCTTCTCATTAGGTGCATAAATATTCACTATAACATATATTTCTCCATCTATTTCTCCTTGTATAATTACATATCTACCTTTTTCATCTAACTCCACATTTAATACAATAAAATTACATCTTTTGGAAATTATTATTGCTACTCCTCTTGATTTGGATGTACCAAATGCTTCCTCATAAGTAGCGACCCAGTTCAGTCTAAGCTCATTTTTTTATCTCTTTTTCCATGTGTTTCTTGTAAAAAAATTATATCAGCCTTATCTTTTTTTAATATAGATTCTATCCTTTTTCTCTTTATTATTGACCCTAAACCTTTCACATTCAATGTTGATATTCTCAATCTATTCTCCATTTTTCATATTTCCATTCTCTTAATCGCACTCCCCATTGGCTCTTTAGTGTAGTGCTCCCCTTCCCCTTCCCTTCCCCCCTCCCACCCCCTCCCTCCCCTACCCTACCCACACAAACATTTATCCCCCCTTTCCCTCCAAAGCAATTCTGCCTTGCCAACGACCACCTATGGTCTTGGGGGGGGGTGAAGGTATACCAACTCCCGGCACAGAGACCAATACCCTCTCCCGATTAATTTTCTTTCCCAGATTTTTTCCCTCTCTTCCCCCTCCCTTAGCATCATTACATTATTATCTGTTCCATTACATACATTGTCTCTTAATTCTTCCAGGTTTACTTTATCTCAACAGTCATGAAATATCAGTACCCAGTTTTTGTTTCAAGTATTCTTTAACTGGAAACCATTCTCTATCATTTTTCCCTTGTAAATTTCCCCTTAATGCTAGAATTAGGTTATCTAATACCAAAAAGATTTGGTTTACCATTCTTCCATGTGTGGGATAGGCCTGTTCTTCCTGTATCTAGCATATAAAATTCTGGCTGCTGTAACCATATAAAGTATTACCCTCCAGTACTTCACCATTAGTGTCTTGTCTAATTCATGTAACATATTTAACAGAAAGATTTCAGGGGACAGTGGAATATTTATCTCTAAAATTTCTGTCATGCTTCTATGTATATTTTCCCAATACTTTCTTGTAATAGAGCACGGCCACCACATATGGTGAAAGGTACCATTTTCCTCACCACACTTCCAACATTTATTTTCTAAAGGGGTAAAAGGTTTGAGAACCACTGTATTAATTGCATTTGCTCCATTTAATGTTGTATCTGGTTTGGCCTGAGCATATTGATTCCCAAGATGTCCCAAGCAGAAATCTTCCATCTTGCATAAACTCACTAGGTGACTTTCATCCAACCGCAAAGTCTTTACCTTCAACTGTCATCTGCGATATGGGAATGATAATATCAAACTATTTAACAGTGTAAAGATTATGATAAGATTGTGCAATATAGCTCTTTAAAAGTAATTCCACATGGCCTTTTTTAAACTCACCTAGGCATTATACGAATATCAAACAAACAAAGTAAGCATGTAAAAACTGATTATAATAATCACATAATGAAAGAATAAAACCCACAATGAAATTATCAAAATAATACTGAAAGCCAGTATATTTATTCAAAGCAGTGTATGTGAAACATTTTGAATAGTCTCTTAGTCTATCCATGCTACATATTGATTGATAATAAATCATGGCTAAGTGCCAGTCCCATTTACCAGTGGCCTGTTTTGATTGACTGGAGCTTGGCCATAAGAGATCAGCTTATTCTCAGGCCATTTCCGCACTAGATTGTTATAATGCTATTATTCCACTTTCAACATGCTATGGAATCCTGGGTTTTGCAGTTTAGGGAGGGGCCAGCCAGGATGTTGAAAGTGGAATAATAGCGCTATAACAGTCTAATGTGGAAATGGCCTCAAATTTCCCATTCTTTCCATCCTGTTAGAGGCTTCTTTACTAAGTACTTATCTTCTGTTCACCGCATCTGACACTCAGATGTTTGGCAGGAGATGTATTTGGAAAGGAGATGTACAAGCATTTTTTTGGAGGCAGGAGGGGAAAAGAGCAAATAAATATGTTTATGTTGAGTCTTATAAAACACACATTTACAGCCCAGTCTCAGATGCCTCCTTCAGTCTTGCTGAAGTCAGACTGTGCATCGTGTACTCTAAAAGTTATTATTCCAAACAAGCTGTGTTTACTTATTGCAAGAAGAGTTAACTAGGCTAGACCTGAGCACTTCTAATTAGTATGTATCTAAGATGCAGACCTGTAATGTGAACAAGGAGAGTCCTCCTATTACTCTGTCCCCAAACTTTGTTTGCCTAAGAAAGCTAGATGCTTGCAAATTTCTTGGAAATGGTTTTAGGAGCTTTCTTAGGTTATCCACAGCTAATTAACTAACTAGCAGGCATAAAATACACACACACATGCACACACAGATATATATATATATATATAGCATATTTTTGCAGTGTATAAACAAAATCCCAGAATAGATTTTGTATTGTGGAAGGTGATGTAGGGGAAGTCTGACAGTCAAGGATTCGCATTTGTTTTTTGTTTTTTAGTTTAAATCGATTCTCAGTTTGGCTAATAATAAGTCATAATAAGACATGCACAGGGCTTGGAAATAATGCATTAAATCTAATTCATTGCTTTTAATTCATTAAAATTTTCAAAAATGAAATTTTCTATATTAATCATTAAATGGCAACAGCATTATCCCTTAAGTAACAGTTATCATTTCTTGTAGATTACTTTTTAAAATGTATGGATCTAACAAGTTAATTAACAAGTTAATTTTAGAATTCCCCCACCCAATGTGTTAAACCCAATAGCAATATTTATAACCTTTTGATGCTTAGCTAACTTAGTTCATACTTCTATAAAGTAATATTCTCTAATTCCCTGGAGGATAGATGAAGCCAGAATGTGCTTCTATTCATTTTTTTCAGTGACTGATAGTTAGAGCTGATGTTCTTTCTGTCAGGGGGGCAGGAAATCAACCTCCCTGAAGCTGCTGTTCTTTTGGCTGGTGAAAGGGCCAGATTGGTCTCCTTTCCATTGTACTATAGAGTGTTAACTTTGAGCTTCTAGCTCTTATTATCATTGTTTCTTTCTTTCTTTTAAAATGTATTTTGTGCCTTAGAATGTAAGAATATTTGAAGTAACTCACAATGCAATAGACTATTAAAAGAATCTCACATATGACATAAAAAAGAAACAAATTTGGAGGTTAAATTTTATATGCTCAGAAGCATTGGCATCTGATGAAAAAAACTCAAGAAAAGGGAGACTTTACCCTAGGGCCTTAAAAAAAAGCCCATTGGATGCGTTTCAATGTCATAAGCTGTTATTTGTATTAACCATGAATTGTAGCTTAAACACCAATTTCAGTGAGGAAGGCAAGATATGGTTTCTTTGGTCAAGTAATATACAGTCTGCCCTCCATGTTCATGGGTTTGACCTTCACTAATTCGAGTATTCACAAGGCCCCAAATTCTCTTCCTCTCATTCTCTTGCCTTTTGCTGGGACGTGTGTGCCCTCCCTTTGCGTGCCTGGGTAAAAAGCAAGGGAATGGGAGGGGGAGCACCGTGTATGGAGAAGGAAGGTGAACGTATGCCTCACCGCCCCCCATTCCCTTGTCCTTTGTCTTGGCTTGCATTCTCTGCACCTTGGCAAAAGGCAAGGGAATGGGGGGAAGAAACACACATGCCATCTTTCCCCATGTGTGGTGCTCCCCCTCCCATTCCCTTGCCTTTTGCCTGGGTGTGGAGAACAAGCTCTGGGGCGAAAAGCAAGGGAATGGAGGGGGGAGATTCCAATGCCTCCTCCCCTTTCCCTTGCCTTTTGCCCAGGTGCGGAGGAGAAAAGCATGTGTGCCCAGGCAAAAGGCAAGGGAATGGGAGGGGGAGCTGTGGAAGTTATTCAGGGTTTTTCCACTTTCACAAGGGTTCTGTGCCACTGTATTGTCTTCCTTATTTCTAGTTTGTTTCATTTTTGTTAGGATCACTTTCATATAGGGGAAACAAGCTGGGGCAATTCACAGGTGAGAATTTGGACAGCATGCAAAGTCAGGTTTAAACAAGCCAGAGTTTATAAAACAACAATAGTTCCTGTGGTTTGTGACTGTTTAACAAATCATGGCTTTAGAAGTAAAGCTGCTTGCCATTAACCACAGTCAATGGTTGTCCTCCATGAATGTGTCTCAGTGAGGCACTCTTCTCTGGGCTTTGCTCAGAGTGCTTTTGGAATGGAGGAGGAGTATATAGGTTCTTGGCCATAATCTCTGATGCACACTGATTTAGTTCTCCCAAGTGCTCTGAGTGTGGCTTCCTCTTCACTTTCTAAAATTAGAGATTCATCTTCCAGAGGTTCTTCCTTGAATGAATTTGTCATCCTTTCATCTCATTTATATACTTCTTCCATATATTGTTTCCACCACCTTTTTATCTCTACTTGGTCATGCAATATGTTCTCTTACTGACTATAGAGCATCCCATGGCTTATTGTTATAGGCAGATTTGGTCACTGGATCAAACAGGTCTCCTAGGAGTGGAATCCAGAGTCAAGGCACCGCTACAGAAAAAGCCTTTTCCCCCGGTCCCTGTCCAGGTTGTCTCCAACTGTGAGGTTACTAGCCAGGTCCATGAGAGAATAGGTGGTCCTCTTGTTTACTAGGTCACAGACTAGCAGTTTTGAATTATGCTTAGAAATGTCTAGGAGCTTATAACATTCTCCGAACTAACAAGAAAATTTTTTAGCTGATTAGTTCTAGTCAGTAAACATGCTGTGGGCATTTCAACCTATTGAAGTTTCCATGCTGCTGTCTTCAAAGGCAACCCCACGTATAACACTTTGCAGTAGTCTAGTCTGGCAAGGCAAGAAAGCCTTTTAGGAGTCATATCTCTGAAATGGCTTCTGGAGACACAAAGCAGTTAAAGGCCACTATAGGGAGAATGCAATGAAAGAGGTGATTTGGCTATTCTTAATGATGGAAGGAGCGTGATAGAAACTTTAATGAGATGGATTGGCCCACTCGAAATGTGAGCACAGTCAAGGCAGGTGTTACAGGTCTGGGTCTCCGCCAAGAGCTCCCAGATGCCTGGAACAGACCTTATGAAATAGCTACCTTAAACTTTCCTATTTACAGACTGGCTCTTCTTGTCTCATTAAATGCATTGGTTTATTAGTGGAAATCTGAAGCCACGGCATTTTGTTTAGTCACTTCACACTTATAAAACTTGATGCCCAACAGTTAAAATGTCTCCATTCCAGAGAACTGTGAATTCATGCACGCTTGCTCTTACGTCAAATGACTAGTTTCAATAGGCTATTAATTAGTCCATACATAAAGCACCCATCAATTTATACAATATTCTTTACAGTATATGCAAAACAAAAGCCTTAGATCTTCGCCCCAGAGTGATTACAATTTAAAATCTGACCAAGGAAATACCTCCTTGGCGCCATAAGTTGTAGTATTGTGTAAGCTCCACTGTTTGTTTTACCTTGCTTTAAATTTTAAGTTTTAATTAGGCCATTTTTTTTTTACTCACCGAGTGCCAACTAGTCCACAGTCAGGCTCTTGTTAGCAAACTTAAGCATTCTAAGCATTTGCTTTATAACAACAACAACAACAACAATGTTGATTTATAATACCTATTTCACTAAACATCAACATCCACAGTCAGGAACAAGAACGATAAACAAAAGACTATAGCAACACATGGGATGAAATCCCAACACCCCACCAGTTGCTATGTATCTCAGCACCTTAAACACTATTCAGCGGCTTAAGATGGTGAATCAAAGAGGAAGGTCTTCAGCCCTTTACAGAAATGGATAAGATCCTCTTTCAGCTGGAGGTCCAAAGGAAGACTGTTCCACAAATGAGAAGCCAAATCTCGAAAGGCTAGCAGCCTTGACAGAGCTGCACACTTTGGTGGAATAGACAGTAATCCTTTGCCTGCAGATCTTAAATTCCTGGATGGAACGCATCATACTAGCCAAGCAGCGAGATATGGAGGGAGGTTAGAATGAAAAGCCTTGAATATGAGAACCAAAAGTTTGAATCAGGCCCTGACCCAAACTGGTAGCCAGTGAAGGGATCTACAGAGAGAAGAAGCAGGTAAATATTAAGGGAGATTTGAAACAACCTGAATGGCATTGTTCTGAATTAAAACCAGAGGAAGAAGACAGCAGGAAGGCAAAGCCACCAGCAAGGTGTTAAAATAATCCAGGTGTGAGACAACCAAGGTCTGGACCAGTAGATGGACATTCTCAACAGTCAGGAACTTCTGGATTCTGCAGATGTTCAAAAGATGGAAATTACATGCCTTTGTTGTCACCAATAAAGGGGTACAGAGATAAGTGATAATCCAGCAGGACCCCAGAGTTCCTGGCAACTGAGATGGGAGCCACTGTTCAACCCTGTAAATCCAATGGAGGACATGAGAGAGAAGCTGCTGGACGGTCAGGATGAAATACCAGGCTCTCAGTTTTGTCCACGTTCAGCTTAAGATAGTGAGTGATCATCCGCAAAGATTTAAAACTCTGGAAAATCTGAGTGCCATCAGCATAAATGTGATGCTGAAAACTCAACTGAGAAATAAGAAATCCAAAGAGGAGTGCATATAATGAAAAGAAGAAGAAGAGTTAACAAAGTTTAAATTTTCAAACTTATCTTTACGTGACTCCCCGTACCATATTTAATACATACCTTATCATGATCTCTGTGCCTCACACAATGGGTTCTTTGCGCCGGCACAGGAGCCCTGTCAGAAACTTCTAGAGCTGCAGTTACAGGTAAGCAACCTGTCCTTGCTGTTAATGTGTGGGATACTCCATTATACTAAGTCTGATCAGATTTTTAGAAGACTTTTAGGTGCAATGTTTACATATCCTTACAAAGAGAATGCAGAGTAAGATTATTTAATGACAGCTGTTTTGATGCATTCTCTTTTTCATCCTAACTGTAAATTATTTACCAACTTTTAAAACATTTCTAATTTTTTTTAATTAATCCTTTTATTCAATGCTAACATATGGAACACCTGCCCTGCTCATGTTTATGCCTTTGGACTGTACTATTTACACTGGAGGAGTTCAAGGAGAGAAATGGGAGTGACACTCAACCTTAATTGGAAGATTTCTGCTTATAATTTACTCAGAATGCCTGGTTACCCTCAATCTGACTATATGGAATACGAAGAGAAAGGAAACTAGGATCAGCACACCGAAGATCGTGTGCTAGAAATAAGAGGTGGATTTAAATTTTAAAAAACAAAGAGTCTTATGGTATCATAAAACTAACACATTTTATTTGGCATCAGTTTTTGTGGACTACAGCTGGCTTAATCAGATGGGTTGCAGTCTATGAAAGCTTCTGCCGAATAAATGTTCCTTGTTAAGAGGATACTAGACTCTTGATTGGTTTGCTACAATAGACTAATAAATCTGGAAATTAAAATTTTGAGGAAGGATAAGTCTTTGATGTCCATTTTCCTCCTGGCATTCTTAAGCATTTATAACAGGGGTCAATAACTGGCAACCCCTAAGCTATGTCTGCCATCTCTTTGGCCAAGGTGAGCATCCAAAGATACTTTATAACTTGCCTCTGGTTGCACTTACCAGCCCGGCAATAAAGTTCTGACTCTTTCACTTGCCTTCTGAAGGAAGATGATGCATAGCATCTCCGAAAGGATTTAAGAAGACGGGTCCTACGGATAAGTTTTCCTCCAGGAAAGAAGCAGAACTAAAAATGTCAAACACCGAGCGCTTTATCTGAACAATTTGTTCAGCGGGAGCCTCAAGGCCACCTCAAGCAACTTTTGCGGCTGTGTGTCACTCCAACTGCAGAACTCAAGGCTTCCTCGCATGATTCATTTACGGGCCAGTAATTGGGGCTGAAGTGACTGTTTCAATAGCAGCACTTTGGCTAAAGTAGAAAATTGCAAGTTTCCAAAAGATTATCTACTTCACAGGAATGGTAAAAATGGCTTTGGCTGTCAGGTGCAATCTGTACGAAGTTTCCTTTTATTGTTCGCTAACCTTTTAAGCTCGGCCCCCAAATCATTCTTTGTCACCTTGAGGAGCTGTTGCCAGTTTCATTTCTGCCTCCGCTTACTTAAAAAGAATTGAAAGGCGGGCAGGCAGAACCATTATTCCAGTGTCACAGTTTTATAAGGCTGAGAGAGATGGGCTTTACGAAGATCATCTAGTGCTAGTAGAGGCCATTTCCGCACTAGCCTGTTATAGCGCGATGATTCCACTTTCAACATCCTCTGGAATCCTGGGGTTTGCAGTCCGGTCGGCCCCTCCTGAAACTGCAAACCCCAGGATTCCAGAGGATGTTGAAAGTGGAATCATCACGCTATAACAGGCTAGTGTGGAAACAGCCAAAGACTTCCCCAGCCTGCTGGTCTCTTGTAATCCTGTGGCTTTCCGTTGGACATGTTGGTTGGAGATGGTAGCAGATGGTTACAGCACATCTCTCTCTCTTTTTTAAAACTTTTTTTTTTAATTAGGGATTTTTAAAAATTGACACAAATACATAAAATAAAAACAACCAAACAAATATAGAGTAAAGACAAACAACAAAATCAACCTACATATAAGATTAAACATACGAAGAAAGAAAATGATATACCTATATGCCATACTTAAACTAAAGTAATAATCAAATTATACTGAACTAAGCAACAACAAAAAGAGACTACATCTAATTAAAATGGCTCCTACCCTTGTTTGCGAACAGCTCTAAGATATGAAAATGGACTTAACTTAAATTCATTACCTTTTACTGTTTTAAATTTGTTGCTCCGTATGTTTATATTTCCAAACTATTTTAATTAATTAAAGTCCTGCACATCTCAAGAGTACCAAGAAGGGAAAGGTGGTGGTTTAAAGTTGAGGTGAAGTTTGCATTTGTGGCTTTCTGAGTGATAGCTTTGTTTTCATCTCATGTCATTTATGCTTTTATATGAAGTAGAACTTAAACTGGTTGGCATGGAACGTTCTCCTGATCCAGACTGAAGGATCTGTGTCAGCTTTCTGTTGAATATTACTCCGATCCCACTTATATTAGTTCCTAAAGATTTTCTTTAAAAAAAAAAAAACAATTTTTTTTTCAAATCTGGAGACAAAAATTTACTGATTTATTGATTTTTCCAAATGCAATGACAAAAACCAACCAACCGAAGAGTATAAAGCCAGGGGAAAAAAACCTGAAGGAAAAGCAAGCATATAAAGTTGAAATACAATATTAACACATTTACTTCTTTTGCTGTGATGTGCCTTCCAGTTGACTCCCAACTTATGACAACCCCGTACGAGGGTTTTCTTGTCTTGTCAAGATTTATTATTCAGAGCAGGTTTGTCATTGCCTTCCCTTAGGTTGAGATCACCCGTTGAGTTTTCATGACTGAGCAGGGATTCCAACGCTGGTCTCCCACAGTCTTGGTTCAGGACTCAAAACTGCTACACCACACTGGCTCCACACTCCTTTTACTTTATATTAATGGAACCACCAGTAACTTGGATCCAATAATCAGATGAATGACAGAAAGTAGTACATTTAACACATTTTCTCTTTTTTGCAATAAATGAAATAAAACCATCAGTAAGATGGAGTTTTATATCATTCTTCATATTGTTGTTCGGTGCCTTTAGGTAGTTTCCAACTTACAGCAACCCTAAGATGAATCTATGACAAAGTTTGCAGGGGCTGAGAGTGTGTGATGTGCCCAAGTTCACCCAGTGGGTTTCCATGGCTGAGCAGAGAGAATCGATCCCTGGTTTCTAGTGTCATAGACCAATGATCAAAGCACTGTATCATGCTGGCTCTCAAATTTTTCATGTTACAAATTGTATTTAAACACTTTCCTGTAGACTGAGGAAAGACTTTAATGGATGTTGAAAAAGATGCTCCTGTTTGTTCCCAGATTTGCGCCATTTGTATTAGTACCTGTTGCAGTAAATTGCAATAAATAGCAAAATGGGGATTGGGAAGAGAGTAATTTGCACCAAGATATTAGCATGGGGACCAGTGAGGAACTCATTTGGGGTTGGAGCTTTCTGGCTATTCCCCCTTCCCCCCAAAAAATAAGGTGATCAGTTGGAGCACAACCAAAAAAGGGAACAGTGACTGGTATTTTGCTCCTAATTCTCTGGCAAAGAGCATGTACAGCTAGTAGAGACAGATATCCGCTACCTCAGGGGCCTCAGAAATTCCACATTGCATCAGGACTGCTTGTGTTTTCATCTATATAAAAATGAGCGCATGTGAGGGAAGTGGCCAGGCCTCCTGCCAAGATCTTAATGTGCTACTTGAACCAATGAGCACAACCTGTTCACAAATTGGAGTTGGTTCATGGAGGTTGCGGGGGTACACCAAGACTCGACCCCTTTGCATTAATTGCTCCTTAGTGAATGCACAAACAATCCTCTAGTGTTTCTTGATCAATAGCTTTGCCAAAAGATAAGTTGACCTTAGCTGGATGTGATTAGCTGAGCTAATGAATGGTTGGATTAATTTTGTGGTCTGCTAGGTTAGATGGTCTTGTGAGGTTTAAAAGGACCTTTTTGGCTCCAGTTATACCAAGGTACAGCGACCTCTTGTGTAATACAGAATCAGCATTAGAGAAAGCATGAAATGGCTTCTTGGGATTCAGAGCCTTGTAACAGGAGAGCACATAGCCTTCACTTCTAGAAACAGAGTCTCTGTGATCTCTCCCCTTTTCCTCTGTCCCCAGCCATCCTCTCTTTTATTGCCAGGGCTTCTAAGGGTTGCAGATATTTAAGGAATCAGGCGTGACTGCCTACTTATAAGAAAAACTTTGTCCTTTTCCTCTAGGTCTGGGAGTTGTTAAACTCTCTTTTTAAATTGACCCTCATCCTTTGGTTGCTCAGAGCAAAAGATTAATTTGTGTTATGGTACTAGCTCTGTTTCGGTTGCTGCTAAAGATACTATCAGGAAACCTCTTCTGAGCAGACAGGAGGCATTTTTCCCTATATGCACTTTAAATGAAAAGAATCTTTATTGCTTTGGGTTGGGTAGGTTTGTTTGGGCAGAAGAAGAGATATTGCAAGAGCAGGTAAAGAGATATCCAGAGACCAGAATCTTAATAGAGTGGATGTTGTACGTGTGCCAGTAAGAGACAATGTCTGCAGAAAAGAACATGTGGCCTGAATAGGAAAAAATACACAGAGGTACCAAAGTTACACAGTAACTTCAGGACCAATTCTTTTCCCTCTCCCAGGAACAATTCCTTGTCCCCCAGGAGGGCATCTGAATGACCATAGGTTGTGCTGGAAATGCTACTCTGTTAGGGAGGGATTTTAAGTTTTTTTTTGGCTAAGGAGACTAACAGTCCTGCTGATAGAGGTACCCTTATTAGCTGTTGCAAGGAGTATGGATGTGTTTGTTGGCCTTCGTGCAAATGTTCTTTATCTTTTCCACTTGCTCTCCTTTGCTCTCCTTGACAGCCTTTTGGACAACAGCTGTGTTATGGGATGCAGACCAGACATGTACTTGATCAAGGAACCAGTGCGATGTGAAGGCTGCCGCTCAAACTGTCGGACATGTACAGGTATGTGAACGATCACCAAGGAGACTCCAGGCACACCATTGCATGTTACGTGGATATAGGGCAGGAATGGTAGATAGGAATGATGCACTTGTTCATCCAAGGCCATTTCCGCACTAGCCTGTTATAGTGTGATGATTCCATTTTCAACATCCTCTGGAATCCTGGGGTTTGCAGTTTCGGGAGGGGCCAGGCGGCCCCTCCCAAACTGCAAACCCCAGGATTCCAGAGGATGTTGAAAGAAATCATCGTGCTATAACAGGCTAGTGCGGAAATGGCCCAAATTGTGCTTTGGAGCTTGAGTGTTCATGGCTGCAGATGAGGACAAAGACTGCTTGCCTGTTTACTGGCAGTTGAGGCAACAAAGCCTGGCTTGGGAACTCAGAACAAATCAAGAGAGAAGGTGCTATCTTGCTTGATGTACTGCTGCTACATCTTTGGAGCCAGTCAAGACTGAGTTGTCAATGGTGCAATAGGAGCAAATGCTCCAGGGTTCTTAGTGGTTATGGATGCCATCCATATGCACACAAACTTTTTTGTGCTGTCATATTGTCAAGAGAAAAATGCTGCTGGAAGAGAAGAGCTGTAGATCTCTGCAAGAATCAGCCACCTACTCTGATCCCATTTCCTAGCTTCAGAGCAAGTGAAGGGAAGATGCCACCCTGATAGAAAGGCGGGGTATAAATCCATTCAATCAATGAGACACGTTGTGTCTTGGTATCACTGCTTCTGAAACTCCAGCTCTGGTCTTTCCAGTTGGGCCTGGCTTGAGCGGACACCCAGAGCCACCAACACCCCTTGCACCTGAAAGGGGAATCCATACATGTGCCCAAAGTGGTCTTGATGCTAGAACCACTCCAGAATTCTAATCACCTTAACTGTTGAAAGCAAAGAGGTATCAATGTTTGTATAAAATGATTACTGTGAGAGCAGGGTCTAAATTAACGCCTACCCTTTGTTTTCATCTCTTTCTCTTTCTTTGGTCTGTGTGCTCTATTTGCTTGCTTCTTGCCTGCAAAGACATCCCGTTCCCTTTCTCTTAAGAATTTAGTGTCTCCTAAGATAGATTTCCGAACAGTAGATAAAAGCTTTCTTTTTTGCCTTACAAGAGTACCCAGAGTCATTTCTCCTTGTTCTACCATGAGCTCATTATGTTGCACTAGTTCTGCTGTACTCTGCTTAATATAGATACCAAAGAACTTTGGTGCTACACAGAAACATGGGTGGACAGGGATAAGATCATTACGTCTAGAGTCCAAAATAACGTAACTGCTCCACTATATACTCGAGCAAGCAACGCTTGGACCCCTGCTCTCCCTGACCTGTTGGGGCATAGTAAGCTGGCTTTCTAGTTCTCATTTCTGGTTTAGAGGGTTTAGTTGGATTTGTAATTGGTTGACCGACTGAACCCAAAGGGTGATCACGAATGGCTGCTTTTCATCCTGGAGAGAAGTGACTAGTGGGGTGCCACGGGGTTCTGTCCTGGGCCCAGTGCTGTTCAACATTTTTATCAATGACTTGGATGAAGGAATAGAGGGCATGCTCATCAAATTTGCAGATGATACCAAATTGGGAGGGGTTGCTAATACGCCAGAGGACAGGATCAAAATTCAAAATGACCTGGATAGATTGGAGAGCTGGGCCAAGGCGAACAAAATGAAATTCAACAGAGAGAAGTGTAAGGTCCTACACTTGGGTAGAAAAAATGGAATCCAGAAATATAGGATGGGGGACACGTGGCTGGATAGCAGTACGTGTGAAAGGGATCTAGGAGTCTTCATAGACTACAAGCTAAACATGAGTCAGCAGTGTGATGCGGCAGCCAAGAAAGCCAATGCAATTCTCAGCTGCATCAATAGGAGTATGGTGTCTAGATCGAGGGAGGTACTGGTACCGCTCTACTCTGCTTTGGTTAGACCCCATCTTGAATACTGTGTCCAGTTCTGGGCACCCCAATTCAAGAAGGATATTGACAAGCTGGAGCAAGTCCAGAGGAGGGCGACCAAAATGGTGAGAGGCCTGGAAGCCATGCCCTATGAGGATAGACTTAGAGAGCTGGGCATGTTTAGTCTGCAGAAGAGAAGGTTAAGAGGGGACATGATAGCCATGTTTAAATATTTGAAGGGATGCCACGTAGAGGAAGGAGAGGGCTTGTTTTCTGCTGCTCTGGAGACCAGGACAAGGAGCAATGGATTCAAGCTTCAGGAAAGGAGAGTCCACCTGAAGCTCAGGAAGAACTTCCTGACAGTCAGGACTGTCCGGCAGTGGAATATGCTGCCTCAGAGTGTAGTGGAGTCTCCTTCCTTGAAGGTTTTTAAGCAGAGGCTTGATGGCTATCTGTCGGGAGTGCTTTGAGGGTGTTCCTGCATGGCAGAATGGGGTTGGACTGGATGGCCCCTGGGGTCTCTTCCAACTCTACATTTCTATGATTCGGTCTGTGTGCTCTATTTACTTGCTTCTTGCCTGCAAAGATATCCCATTCCCTTTCTCTTAAGAATTTAGTGTCTACAAAGATAGATTTCCCAACAGTAGATAAAAGTTTTCTTTTTTGCCTAACAAGAGTACCCAGAGTCATTTCTCCTTGTCCTACCATGAGCTCATTATGTTGCACTAGTTCTGCTGCACTCTGCTTAATATAGATACCAAAGAACCTTGGTGCTACACAGAAACATGGGCGGAGAGGGATAAGATCATTAGGTCTAGAGTCCAAAATAACGTAACTGCTCCATTATATACCTGAGCAAGCAAAGCTTGGGCCCCTGCTCTCCCTGACCTGTTGGGGCATAGTAAGCTGGCTTTCTAGTTCTCATTTCTGGTTTAGAGGATCAGTAGAACCCAAAAGTGGCAAAAGAGGTCTAACAGTAAACTTGTAGGCATGAACCAGGAAGTTGGAAGTCTTAGGGAGAATTCATGAGTGCCAGAGTGAACGGAATCTATGTGTTTTCTTATTTATTCTTCCCTTGTCAATACCATATGAGAATAACAAAATGTACATTGGCTAGTATTATTTTTCATCGGTATATAAATCCCTGCCCCATTACTCCCTAATGCCAGAGGTATACTGCCTCTGAAAATGGAGGCTCCATTTAGTTATGATGGCAGATAGCAGTTAATAATCTTCCTTTCTTGTATAAATTTGTCTTCTCTCCTTTGAAAATCACCTTATCATGTGTCAGTTAATTGCCAAAGTTGTATACAGAAGTATTTTTGTCCAGATAAGAAAACAGAAAAGTAAGGTGAGAAGAGATAATTAAGATAATTGAAAGAACCAGAAGATTTGCAATTACTGGGATTTACTTCTGAGTAGATAAGCATAGGGTTGCATTTGTTAGATAGCCTCCTATGAATGTTTGTGGCAGATCTATTTGTTGAATGCAAGTTGATAGTTCAACCTTTCTTGTTTTATTTTTATTTATTTATTTATTTGTATCCCGCCTCTCCATATGGATCGAGGCAGCGAACAACTTACAAATAGCATGTATTTTGAAACATTTCCATACATGCCCCCAACAAGCTGGGTACTCCTTTAACGGCCTGCGAAAGGATGGAAGGCTGAGTCAACCTTGGAGCCGGGCAGGATCGAATTCACAACCTTTTGGGCTTGCAGTACTGGCATTTAACCACTGCGCCACCATGGCTCCTTATTGAATTTTAAATGTAAATACAAAAAGGAGGCAAAGAGAAAGAGAAGAAAAAAGAAAAATAGTCTAAATATAAAGGATATGATCCTGGGCTGGCATATGTATTAATATAAGCTGTCCATATATCCAAAGAAATCTGCATTGTGTCTGTAGAAATGCACATTCATGTGTAGATAAAACAGCATTTCAGTATATTCAAAGCTTAGAAATACTAACTGTGAGAAATAGCTGAAAAGACTCATAAAACAATTTAGCACAGGATCGGCTGAAGGATTAATGTTTATTAAAAGTACGTTTCTGCAGAAGCGGGTGCTCCCCAGAGAGAAGGACGCACCCCAGTATTGTGTGGCTCATGTTTTATCCCCTGTCCCCCTGCAGGTTTTCCCTCCCCTCGGATCCCCTTGGATAGGACCCCAAAGGTTACAGCCTATCAGGATCGCCTAAGAAGTTACATTTCCCCTTCGCCATATTTACAGTATGAGTGATCATGCACTGATCATGCATTTCGTTCGTGTATCCTTAATTCTTATTAGCAGTTTCAAAATGCCCCTTGGTGTAATCACCCTAACAGTTTCCAACCGCCCCTACTTCTAAACAATGACAACTTTTTTTTCTTATATTCCTTATCAACCAGTTTACTCCTTACAGACAGCTTTGTCCCATCTGGTGTGTTGTTATTGGAAACACACCTAAAGATCCAAGGTCTTGGAGGCCCTTTTTTGTTCAGCTGCCAATTTTAGGAAGCTGTTTTCTTAGACTTAGTGTATTACAGAAGCTCAAATATAAAATATACTGAAATATAGGTGTAAATATATCTAAAATATGTGTTATACATATAAGCTAATATATATATGCTTCTAATACATGTTATTAATACCATATATCCAGTGCAGAAGCTAAAATAGATTTCATTTCTCTCACTAACTAAAATGAAAGTGCATTGCTTGTTTGCCATTTTTTAAACATGTGACTTGGTACTTGTAACTCCTGACCACAGTCAACTAATTGCAAACACATTAGTCAATGCTGAAAATAATAATTGAAAAATTACTAAAAATAGGTTAGGTCTCTCCATCCCACTCCAGTAGCACTTTTACCTTAACTAGTAAAAATATCTAGTAAAAGTAACTATTCATTATGCAAAAAATTGAAGTTCTTATGATTCTCATGTTGGAATCTTAAAAGTAACATTAGCTTTTTTAACTTAAAAAAAAAAGGAAACATGTTCAGAGTGCTGTTGTTTCTTTTTAAGACATCCCTTTAAAGCTCTGGCAATGCTATGGGTGAATCATAGGCTGGTTGGCTCCAAGATCTGTAGTAGCCTGAAGGCACAAAGAAAATTCCGAAAGAAAGAAAAACTTGGCATGAAAGGAAGAAACCTGAAGTTAAACTCTATCTTTTACATTTATTCTACATCCAGATTTTATATAGAATCATAGAATCATAGAAATGTAGAGTTGGAAGAGACCCCAGGGGCCATCCAGTCCAACCCCCTGCCATGCAGGAACACCCTCAAATCAATCCCGACAGATGGCCATCAAGCCTCTGCTTAAAAACCTCCAAGGAAGGAGACTCCACTACACTCACAGGCAGCAGATTCCACTGCCGGACAGCCCTGACTGTCAGAAGTTCTTCCTGAGGTTCAGATGGAATCTCCTTTCCTGCAGCTTGAATCCATTGCTCCTTGTCCTGGTCTCTGGAGCAGCAGAAAACAAGCTCTCTCCTTCCTCTATATGGCATCTACATGGCATATCTAAGACTCTCAAACCTTCTGAAGATGCCTTCTTTAGTCTTTCACTTCTAGACCCAGATTAACACACATTTTATAGTCAGGCACAGTAGCTCCCAAATTTCTGTCTCCAGATGTTGGACTTTCAACTCTTACAATCACTGGCCATTCGTCACACTAGCTGAGGCTTCTAAGGGCTGAAGTCCAACAATATCTACGGATGCAAATTTGGGACCTGGACTAGTCAAGTTACAGCCCAACTGAATTCCATTTTTTGCACAATTTGTAAATGTAAAAGTATGTTCAATGGAGTATTATTTTAACAGAATTATTATTATTTGCTGTCTAGTCAACTTTGATTTATGGAAACTCTATAAATGAGAGATCTCCAAGATCTCTGGTCAACAACCACTCTGCTCAGGTCTTGCAAACTGTAATTGCGAATGTTCATGATAGTTTCCCTTCTGTGTTCCATCACATATTCTGGCTGTGTTGCAGGGAGACTTTTTTCCATTAATGAAAGTAGAATATTGTTGTTTATATTCCTTCTACTTAAAAGATAGAAGCCTTACCTTTTTATAGGGCTCGAAGGGAAACATATAAAAAGTCTGTAAGAAGAATAGTGCAAGAAGGCTTTTGAGTACATAAAAGTGTCAACACTTCAAAAACTATGCTTTTGCATGGGAAGCCGGCACAGTGTTCCGCTGAGAATTAACTTCAATTTCCAGCTTGTTCCTTTCCACACCAGTAATAATTTAAAAGCTAAGCCGCAATTTAAAATAACATCTACAAAGCTCAGACTGAAAACAACGTGTCATGCTCATAGTCAGTCCAGCTGAAAGTTGGGCACCTCATTTCCCCAGAGAGATTGGCCACAATCCGAAAAGCTACATTGGGTATGCTCAAGGGCTTACATGAACCTCAAAAAAATTTTATGAATGTTTTTTTTTCCCCTTTGAGTGCTAAATTTCTAAGCCATTGGTTCTTTTCCTGGAGTCTGTGGGCTAGGATGTGGCAGAAGAGGGGTACGAGTGCAAAAACTGCTTCCTTGTTTGCAAAGAGGGATGCACACACATGCTGTGCTGTCACATCTCTGACTAAAGGAACAATGGCAGGTATGGGCACACCCCCAAGTTATGACTCCTGAGACCAGGGTTTGAATCCCCACCACTGGGTGACCTCAGGCAGGTCACATTCTTTCAGCCTCAGAGAAAGGTAAAGGCAACAAATCTTGGCAAGGTAGCTTTGCCTTAGGGTTGCTGTAAGTCAGTTTTCAAAGGGGGAAAGACATGATGGCTAGAAAGAACCTCCCTCTATCAGCAGCCCTTTGTTGTTCTGTGCCTTCAAGTCACTTCTGACCTATGGCAAGCCTAAAGCGAACCTATCACAGAGGGGTTTTTGCCAACATTTGTTCAGGGGAAGTTTGCCTTTGTCTTCCTCTGAAGCTGAGAGAATGTGACTTGCCCAAGGTCACACGATGTCTGAGCAGGGATTTGAATCCTAGTCTTCGGGAGCCTTTAGTAAATAAATAAATATTTGAATATTTACATAAATAATGAAATATTTAAATCTGAGTTTAAAATATTTGCATCTTGAATTAAATCCCTGGTAAAGAAAAAGTTAAGGACCACTGTTCTAATCCAGATCACAAAACTGCTTTTGAAGCAGTTTTGATCTTGAATTTAATGGCATTGGGCACCCTGATTGCGGGTGCACTGTTTTTTTGGGCATCCATGTGTCTTATTTTCTTCGCTTCCAGGTTTCTTCATTAGAGAAGAGAACCAGAAGGCATTCAGGGTGGATTTTTAAAATGTTGTTGTTGCTGCTGTGTGCCTTCAAGTAGTTTCCAATTTATGGCAATCCTAAGGTGAAACTATCACAAGGTTTTCTGGAGCTGGGGGTATGTGAAGCCCCTAAGATCACCCAGTGGGTTTCCATGACTGAGTGGGGAATCAAATGCTGGTGTCCAGGGTTGTCGTCAAACCGCTGTGCTCTGCAGGCTTTCTTTTAAAATTGATTTCTTTACAGTTTGAATCAATTGTTCATTCATTTTAGCTAGTGCTGCCAAGTTTTTCAAAACAGCAATAAGGAGCAGCCAAAATTCATCACGTGGAGGTTCAACAGTCAGGAAGCAGCTATTAACAAGCTTGTGTTCTACCTAATACCAAGTGAAAGTACTGATTTCAGTTCACTTAGCTCCCCATTCCTCTGTAAAATTAACATACAATCATAAATTACTGGATACATAAATTACTGGATTATTGTCTTTAAGGAGGGCTCATGCCCCAAAATATAGGATAAGGATGATGATGATGATGATGATGATGATGATGATGATGATGATGATGATGATAATGATGATGCTGCTGATCTGGATAAAAGGAAAAGCTTTCCAACCTTCAAATAAGTGACACCCCTTATAACAAGGGACACCTGGTAGCTCTAATTGCAGCAGGGCAATTAAGGCAATGTGCCCACAAATTTAACAGGTGAAAAATGGACATAAACATGAAAAATGAGAGAGGTAGAACAATCCGAACCATTGTTTTTTTAATAGTACAAATCTTAATTTTGAAACGTAATGTGATATTTTAAAATGCCCATGGAAATATCTGCATGCACATGCATTTAATCTGATGACAAAAAGAATACAACTTTGGCACCAGGCGTATCTCCCACAGCAGGCAAGTCTTCTGCATTTTCTGTTACTGAAAATTTCCAGGGATGACTTTAATGCTGGAGGGGGCAGTCAGAAATCTGCTGGGCTTCTGATTTAATTCCAGAAAGCCAATTACATGCCACTGTCTGCTATCAAGCTGCCCTTACGGCTGTGCCCACTCCATTTGGCAGCCGGTTGGTGAGGAGAGCTGCCATAGCTTTTGCTAACTGGTTGTTTTTAAAGCCACAGTGTAAATATCCTGGTTGCTGCCTGGTAACCCTTTGAGGGAGAACACAGTATATCTGTGCCTGCTTTTTATGGCAAACCACCAGCACAGCCTTCCTGCACTGGCCCTACGATTTGGAGTCCCACAAGCAGTTTGCTCCCTGCCAGAAGCACTCATCTTGCAGCTGCCCTTTTATCACCTGGTCTCCAGCCAAATGCCGACAGGGAAGCATTAATTTCTTCTATGAAATGTTCTCTGGATGCGTCCGCCTCTAAAACGCTTCCTCTTGTAAGTCACATTCCTCAGTGCAGACTAGTCATGCTGGGCCCTACTGTGGCCCTCATGCGCTCCCATTTGAGCTCTTTGCATAGTGTGATCTCCAATGCCGCAAAGGCTCTAGGCAGAAAACTTGATGGTGTTTTTTTAAAACTTTATTTTTTAAAAATCTTATATAACACTTTGTTTATATTTGTACATCTAGTTGCTTAACATATTTACACATAACAGTAATAATAATAAAATCACATCAAATCTATTATATATTGCCGTTCCTATTACTTCAGTTATATACAATTCTTCTAACTTCCTCCGACATTCTCCCAGAATCTTTTCAACAATCATTAATATTTCGAAATTCCCCAGTCCCATCCATACTAATAATCAATAATTCTCTATCGTTTCCATTTTTTTTCTAATGCCCCCAATTGGTTTTACTTTATAATATAATCAAATGCTTTTTCCATATCTAACTCTGTCACTTTGTCTTTGTACTACATACATCAAAACCAGTATCCTTTCTTCCTCATACATTCTGTCACGTATTCCCAATCCTTTTCGGGTGTTTTTCAAGGTATTTTGTAAAGCTCAAGGTATGCATGGTTCTTTCTGGCTTAACAGGTTTATTCTATATGCTTCAAACTTAGCTGGGATTTTTCCAGGGACAGGATGGGGAACAGCTGGCAAACAGCAAAGGGAGTCTGTGATTTGCCTCTTTCCTAAGAGCTGTGTAGTATAAGAATTAGAGTGTTGGATTCGGACTGCAGAAATGTAATCGCCGTTGAGCCATGAAGTTCTTTGCTGGCTGACCTTGAGCTAGTCGAGTATCATTGTTTAACCACTCCCAAAGGATTGCTGGATAAATTTGGGGCAGAAGGAGAGGAAGGACCATGAAGGAACAATGGGCTATTAATGCAGTGAACAAGATTTGAATGACAAAATGCGACTATGGTCCAAACATGTATTAAATTAAAAACTAGCACTGGGTGTGACTTTTGGGAATCTTGCTATATAGACCTTTGTATATTTATAGTAATACGGTCAAATTTCCACCGCCTTACTGCTTTGAACACACTTCATCTCATCTGATTTTGGAAGCTAAGCAGGGCCACACCTGGTTAGTACTTGGATGGGATCACCAGAGAATACCAGGGATCTGCAGGTAGGGCTTGGTAAGAATGCAGCTTGAAACCCCAAAGAGCCACAGGCAGTCAGAGTGACAATACTGGACTAGATGGATCAATGAGCAGACATAGGCCATTTCCGCACTAGACTGTTATAGTGCTATTATTCCACTTTCAACACGCCCTTCCCTAAACTACAAACCCCAGGATTCCATAGGATGTTGAAAGTGGAATAACAGCACTATAATAGTCTAGTGTGGAAATGGACTAAGTGTGAGGCAGCTCCCAATATACTGGATGGATTCCAAAAGTTGTAGTTTTAAAAAAGTAAGTTCTCCAAGTTCTGCTTGGCATTGACAGCATGGGAGACAGTTTGCTACTGAGAATGCCAAGTTGCTTGTGACCCCAGGATATCACTGGAAGTCTGAAGAAAGAAAAGGTAGATGTATAGGAAGCTGAGAGGTAAATATGCAAAATGTTGAAATTCTGCTCCTTGAGTACTGAAGACTTTTGTGGAACATGCCTGTCCATACTCAAACAGACCTATGCAGCTTGGGACCCTATTATCAGACTTTATATGAACCTGCCTGAGTTTAAGGTCTTCAGGGAAAGATTTTCTCAAGGTACTCGCAGCCTCACAGGCATATTTGGTAAGGCTGTTGCAGGAAAGGAGATTCCACCTGAACCTCAGGAAGAACTTCCTGATGGTCAGATCTGTCCAGCAGTGGAATCTGCTGCCTCAGAGTGTAGTGGAGTCTCCTTCCTTGGAGGTTTTTAAGCAGAGGCTTGACGGCCTTCTGTTGGGAGTGCTTTGAGGGTGTTCCTGCATCGCAGGGGGTTAGACTGGATGGCCCCTGGAGTCTCTTCCAACTCTACATTTCTATGATTCTATGTCTCTTGCCTTCTTTCTGGTTGCTGCCCAGTTATGGACCTGCCAGCAAAACTGACCCAGGTTTTGGCCATTAATTGGTTGGTTCAGAAAGGTCTTTGAATGAGGGCTGCTGCATTCCTTTCCCCTTTCTTGATATGTTTTAAAACTGTTTAGTTTAGTTTTAATAAGTAGTGTAAATAAGTGCTTTTTAACCATTCTCTATTTTTATAAATGATTGCTGTTAGCCAAATTTTGTTTTCTAAGCTGCCTTAAATCTTGTAATGGGAGCAAAGCAGGCTGAAAAGAAAACAAAAATCTCCACAGTATAGCAGCTAATATAGGAAATCTAAATTCTGTGTGCATGAAATGACAAAAAGATAGGCCATTCTAGTACTAGTTGGGCCAGAATTTGTAGCACAAGTAGATCATTTTTGCACTACAGTGTGCTTTCTGTCCAGTGTGGGATATCAGGACACAAAGTTTCTCTAACCTGATTTTCTTTGTATAATGTTAGGAAATTAAAGGTGCTTTATCATGTTATCTGTTAAGGTTCACAGTGATGATTGTTTGTATCACAGATCTGATGTTACCAAACATGAAATGATGACTGCTGTAACATATAAACTGCTCATTCCTGGTGATCTTATGCATTCCTCCTTTGTTTTTATTTCTTCCAAGCAATATTGCCTTTGTAAATGTCCAGGAGAGTGATACCTCTGGAATAGCCCTGGATGGTTCCTGGCCAACAGTGATTATTGATTGATTGTATGAGGGATCTGTATGTGATGCTGGAATAGCCCTGGATGGTTCGTGGCCAACAGTGATTATTGACTGATTGTATGATAGATCCATTGATTGTATATGATGCTGGAATAGCCCTGGATGGTTCGTGGCCAACAGTGATTATTGATTGATTGTATGATAGATCCATTGATTATATGTGATGCTATGTTAACTCAGAGGCAGATTCCTCTTCTGTATCCAGCCTGTGGCTGATGCTGAAATTATCTTTCTGATCAGCAGTCATATTTTCCTCCTGCTCCTTAGGGCCAGGCCGAGAGGAATGTATGCAGTGTGCTAGGAACTTGCATGAGTGGAGATGTGTCCCCACGTGTGGTGAAGGCTTTTACCCTGAAGAAGTGCTTGGATTCCCACACAAAGTCTGCAGAAGGTAAGATCTCTTTCAACAGCATAGTCCTAAAGCTCTCGTAAAACTGGTACCACTATTTAAGTTCCTCCACATGTTTGTTAGTTTGATATTGTCCTCTTTTAACTTCCTGAAATACCTGTTCTCAGAACAAAAAGAGAACTGAATGGCCTCTGATCAAGGCTAGGGTTACCATATTTTGAAAATCAAAAAAAAGAAGACACATTTACCAACTATTTCAAGCCACTGATTGCTATGGTGCTCTCATTTTAAATACTCCCTACTATATAAGTTGTGAAATATTCCTAACACTCATTGTATTTAAATAACAACAATTTAGCTTTGATTTCTTCCTTCCTTACCTCTTTCAACAGCTGCCTCGCCCTCTCCAGCAATCCACAACGTTCCATCACCTTGCATGGTTGAAGGCTCCTTTGGCTGCCTCCATTAGCTCACCTTTTCCTTTCGTGTCTGTGTCCCTCTCCCCCTCCCAGTGCTGTGCCTGCCTTGAGTTGCTGTGTTTCTCTGTCTCTTTGGGCTTTCCTCTGTCCCTTCTCCTAGTAGACTTCTCAGTGGAGATGGTGATATGGAGGTGGCATCAGTGAGCTGGAGGCAAAGTGGCAGCCAACATTTTAAAAATCTATCCAGAAAGAAACTTTAGTTCTGAAAAAGAGAATGTGTCTGAGAAGAGGAAGGCATATGGTAACCCTAATCATCTCCCTTCGCTGATTTTTTTTCCCTCCCAGACGCTGTAGCTCAACAGTATGATCTCAGGTTCAGTTCCTGACATCACTTGAGAGGAGTGGAAAATACTCCTCCTTGAGATCCTGGAAAGTCACTGCCAGTAACTCCCCAACACAGTCCTCAGATGTTGTTGGGCTTCAACTCCGAGAAGCTCCCAGACAGTGGTCCTGAAGGACCCAAGCTTGAGAGCCACTGGTATAGATGATACTGAGCTGGATGGATCAACAGTCTAACTTAGTATGAGAGGGCTTCCTAGTTCCTTTCCAGGAGACAGCCACACCTGCCTATTGGCTATCCTGCAAGTTGTTTCCTCCATCGCTTTGTAGAATTGTTTTTAAAGAAGTCACACAGACATCTGTGATTCCTCTTTGGTTTTTCCAAGGTGGACTGTGCTTTTTCAGTCTCTTGACCTAGATGCTTATTGCACCAGGTTGTTATGCCATTATGGCGGTGGATTAATGCCACCTTTGCCTCACTCTTGTTGCATGATGTTGTTTCTCTCCTGGTGTCGTTGTGCTGTAGAAATTTTTTTTATTTTCATGGCTGGAAAAAAATCCATTAATGACCCTCTTTCCCACTGTGGTTGAGCAACCAGTTTTAGTGTGAATATCTCATTCCGTTTCATTGCAAGAATGATTAAATAGAGGACACGGTTTGGGTGTGGTCTGGTTGTCTCTCCCCTGGGAATTCCCAAGGAAACCTCTGGCAGGAAAGTCTCTGACTACTTCCAATGCTTAGACAGGGAGAACAAGACTTCTCAAAAGAACAGTTGTGTTTCCTGGTCTGTTTTCTATGCTCCTGAAACCCTTTATACATTTTTATAGTACAATAACAATGAAACCTTGATCTGTCAGCACTCAGACGCCTTTAACGCACGAGTGTGTTTTCCAAAGATCTCTCTTCCGCTTTCCTGTGATAACGTAATAGTGCAGGGTTACTGCTACAGTGTTTCTAAAAAATTTTTTAAATATTGTTAATTATGTTTAAGACAGTAGTGTAACAGCACTGTGACATCATGTCATAAATGAGTTGCTATGATATAATTTTTAATTTTTTTTAAAAGGAAACCAATTGTGGCATAGGAGGCAGGACAAACAGTGTGGTGCAAGTAATATTGTTATACATGGACACCCCCCCCCATATCAGTGACCTCCGGATCAGTGAATTTAAGCAATCATAGAATGCCACATTTCATCTCTAAAATGGTGGTGATTGCGTGCAGACATGCTGAAGTGTCAGCATGCATGACACTACCGTTTAATAATATGAGACACAAGAATTCACATTTTTTCCCATTTGTGGGGGCGATCCTGCAACAGAACCCCTGCAGATATGTCCACTGCACTGAAGAATTTACAGCACAGAAGAGAAAACAGTGGAAGTTACACTGTTAAAAGTGCGAATGTGGTGAGGATGCAATGCACAGCATCAGCATTCTCCTATTTTTCTGAGCAGCAATTATTAAACAAGACAACCCCAAAACAACTGACTAGTGTAATAAGCACCCCAAAGGCTGTGTGGCCCAGCCTTGTAGACTGGAACTGCAATGGTTGTCCTAGTGTGACATATGCAGCGGCTTTGGAGTTTTGCCTCTTCACAATTGAATATGATAGGAGGAAAATTGTCCAAATCAGAGACAGCATTTAATTGAAGGAGAGAGTCTCTGGTTTCTGTTTTTTAAAAATGCACGTATTAAATGGGACTCAGATTGTGAAGTGGATACATCTACTAGTTGGGTATGTCTTTCCTCTCACCTTCCTTCTATGCCAGTGGTGGGGAAACCCCAGACCACAACCTGAATGTGACCCATACAAGTTCCCTGAACAGGCAGAAGTTTCTGCTGCTGCTCTCTCCAATCAGTGGTCAAAGATAAGGGGATTCCAGCACTTTTAATATTTTTAAAACTCTGCGTCAAACTTTGCTGTGCTTTGTAGACATGAAAGCTGTCTTATACCTGAATGGGCAGTGAACTGTGGCTTGTATATTTGCTGGAGAAATGTCCAAATTGGTAATAATTATACCTGCCACTTTGCTTCAACCTGACCCCATGCCCTTAGTTCTGCCAGCTGCTGGAAAGTGCTGCATGAGGCATTTCCCAAATTGCAGTTTGTCCCCTGGGAAGAAAGAAGTTCCACACTCCAACTTCATGCCTTGCATAATGTTACTGTCATGCAATTAGTTTCCAGAAATACTTGCCTTCTGTTTGTTCCTCAGATGCGAAGATAACTGTGCAAGTTGTGATAGCTCTGGGAGGAACTGTCTCCAGTGTAAAGAAGGCTTTAGCCTGCTAGGTGGCTCATGCATTGCTGATGACCAGTGCCACAATGGTAAGTATTTGCATGGAATTTTAAAGGAAGTTTTCACTTGTCCTCATGTGTGCTTCTGTCCCTTTTCTCAACGGATGAAAGATGAGCCAGCTTGCAGAGGAAGGGTGGCGATAACAGGCAATGTTTCAGACTTGTGGGATGTACTCTGCAGTGTGTGTGATGCTGGGGACAACTTTAGGCTTTCTATATTAGGTTGGAGACCAGACAAGAAGTATACAAAGACCTCAGGAACTGAAATTTCAGTTGGGTCATTACTTCTCTGCATACCTGCATTCCCCCTAAGCTCAACCTTGTCTTTATCCAGCTGTTCCTCATTTGTCTTTCCCATCTTGCATAAGAAGCTGAAGTGATTTTAATTGCTTTTGAGGTTGAGATTTCCTATTTATGGAATGTATAATGAAACTCAGTGGAATTAAATTGGATCTGGGAATGATGGTGGAGAAGAATTAGTGACCTGAAAATGTGCAAATAAAGCTGTCGTTATAATTTCTCCTGAGAGAAGATAGATATTGAGTTCTTGCAAGAGTTGACTTCTCTGCAGGATGGGAAGAGTTTACATATTCAGAACTGAACAAGATGCTAGGTGTCACTTTTATAGTTTGTTGAGAGATTCAGTCACTCATTGCAACCTTTACTGGCTATTTCGCTTTAACATGTTTAGAGACAAACATATTGGCTTTTTGCCATGTTGCTATTATCCAAGAGGTTGGGAAGGGGGCGTGCAAGCGAAATTTCAGCCATAGCTCAGTGGTTAGAGCAAATGCTTTATCTGAAAACATGGGATTCAGATTCAACCTCTTGCATCTCTGGGTTGTCCAGGGAAAGATTGCTTCACATATCTCAAAGAAGCAGGGCTTACCTAAGTCATCTTGCTGCCTGAAATACTTTGCAAGATGACATCTCTCCTCATTCTCTGAACAGAAGTCAAGCATCCTGGCAGTTGACTCCCAATTTATTCAGCACTATCTCTGCTCAGCCATGGAAACCCACTGGATGACCTTGGACAAGTCACACTCTCTTAGTTTCAGAGGAAGGCAAAAGCAAACCATCCCTGAACAAATCTTGCTAAGAAAACTCTGTGATAGGTCAACCCTAGTGTTGCCATGAATTGGAGACAATGTGAAGGCACACCATCACCACCACAACAACAAACAGGACAACATCTTCCACTAAACCTGGGGGTAGTGAGTGCACATGAAGCAGGCTGCATGACACACTCAGCTGTCTTCTCCAGCACCTCACCATCACCTGCTAGCATGTACCATCTGAGGCGGCTGCCTCACTTGGCTTAATGGGAGGGTGGCCATGGGAGCTGCTGTATATCAGCATAGATAAGGGATTGACTTGACCTGAAGCATCTTTCCTAAGCAGTGGGCATACAATGGACTATCAGAGAAGAGGGCTGCATCCAGTTTTTTGGGGGCTCTTAATGCCTTAGTGAGGAGGGACAAGCTGCCATTTTGTCATCTTCCCTTCCTTTTCTGTATCCACTCCTCCTCTTTCACCAGAACACCAAGTTAGGACCTGTTTGTGTGGGTACTTTTTTGTGCACACCTTGTTATAGTCAGGTTTTGAATGACAGCTCTCAGAATCCTCCATGCTGACTGGGGAGGTCTAAGGCCTGTAGCCTAAAAGTAACTTCCCAAACTCTGTGCAGTATCTATATAGATAATGTTTGTTGAAGGCCGTAAAACACTCCACACTTTATGACCATTGTAATAAAGGAGTAATGTGTTGTGTTCAAGCCAACATAGTGTGATGGTTTGAGCATTGGCTACAACCCTGGAGACCAGGATTCAGTTCCCCACTTGGCCATGGAGACCCACTGGGTGACCTTGGGGCACGTCATTTACTCAGCGTCAGAAAACCCTGTGATAGATCCACCAAGTTGGAAACAACTTGAAGGCACACAACACTGTTGTTTTCAGTTTTCTCTTATGCTGCAGGCAAGCTTCTGCTGCACTTCTGCAAGGTCTAATTCAAATGAAATATTCACCTATTTTTCTTTCTTATATTATTCTCCCCCTCTCAGTTGATGAAATCTTCTGCAACATGGTGAAGTTGAACAAGCTGTGTGAGAGCAAGCCATTTATACAGTTTTGCTGTCGGACATGTCTCTTGGCTGGCTAAGCTGAGCATTTAATATCCACTCTCTAGAGGATTGGTTATTGTCAAGACAGGACACAGGTGCTCCCCTCTTCCCTCCAGCTTCGCCTGATGTTGGCTGAAGCTTCAGCTTGCAACTCTGATTGCTTTAATATCGTCTGCCAGCTTCAGCTTGGTTTCTACAGTGTCACATCTGGTAACCTTGAGTCTAGGTCACAGCATTACCTGGCTCATTGCATTTCTAAAGGAAGAAAAAAGGAGAAATGCAAATTGCGACATGAATCCTTCTCAGAAATGGCTTGCAAACGGACGCAGATGGGTAGTCTAAATGCCCAACTTAATGGTAATCAGTTTTTCCAAATTGTCTCCAGACACAACCGTGTGGGTGACCCTACAGACGTCCGTTCTTTCTGCACCTTCAAGACAAAAAGAGCATCTCTCCCACCAGAAAAAGAAAATATTGCAGTCTTTCAAGATAGCTTACGAACCCGTTGGACTGGCTACACTAGAGTTGCATTCTCTTCTTGTACAATATTGCTACTCAGTGCAGTTCATTTTGGCAACATTGCAATGGAAAATAATAAACACATTCCTGGTTGCCTTTAATAGCAAGGTGGCCTTAAGCAAGCTTGTAACTTGGCAGAGACCAAAGAGGAGGTCCTGGATTTAGCAGGAGAAAATCAGAGGGGTCTCCATTTATCCCAAAGTGTATGTTTAGCTGCAAGTTGTTTTGGGCAGCCAGCAATTCCTAAGCGATCCAGTGTGACTCTTAGGGATGACCACCCTGGAGGACTGGATTTGAAGCCTTCTGTATGAAATTTTTGGTAACAAAGTCACCTCTTGGCTGTGAAGGCAGGCTAGAATAATTTCCTTTCTCTAACAAAAGATTCTTCCTTCCAGAATGTTTGCATCTCCTAGCATTTTCAGCTTGATTGATGGTTTCATTTTTCTGCCTACCACAACCTGCTGACAAAACCTTTCTGCCTGATGACAGCTCAGTGACTTCAGTAAGCAATCCCTCCCAGGAAACATTCCATTTAGCCAACCAGGAAAGACAGAAAACAACCAATTCTAGGAAACAGCGTTATACAACACCTCTGAATGTATTCACTATACATACATTATATATATATAGATATACATACATATATAATATATAATATATATATTTTATAGTTTGTCATGTGGTGTTCATATACTTGTGTTAAAATATATTTGGCAATGTTGTCTTACAGATTTTTTTTTTAAAAAAATAACTTATACAGTCATTGCCTTTCTTCATAGATAATTTTCAAAAAAACCAGGGTCGGAATTTTTATATTTTAATGTGTCACCATCCCTTTTAGTGACATCTTTGTAAGCTTCTGCCAAAATGCCCCCGTATTTCTCCTCCGACGTATGTAAACAACAGTTCCTCTTTTTTTAATATAATGTCTGTTCTGATTCACGTTGTCGGCTGTTTTAATAAGTTAAACCTTCAGCCCGTGAAATTGGCAGTAAAACATTAATTGACTCTTTACAAAGTGGGTTTCTAACCTCTTTTTCCCCAGCTAAAATTAACTGACACTCTCATAACTGCTTTTAGAGCCATGCGCTCTCAGACTGGACTGGATGAATAGTGAAAGCTGACAGTCTTTCTGATCGGTGGAAAAGAAATCAACAAGGTTGCCACAACATGAATAAAATGTTTATAGTCCTGATGAGCTACTCTGTACTATTTTTTTCAAGCTACCAAAGTAAATTGTTTTATTTTGCTATGAAGAATAACCTACTTTTGTGTAGTCTTTTTAAAAATCTGCATATGTGAGAGACAGAAAGAGAGAAAAATAATCTGCATTTTTCATTGACATGCATTCAAAGCTTCCTGAGATGAGATTTATCTACCCTGAAGCATTATGATTATTAATATTAATATTTTCTCAATTTTCTCCTAAAATTGGAATTCGAGTTCAAGGTGACTTACGGTTTAATGGAGAACAATACAGGTTAAAAACATATAAAAAGTGAACATTAAAAAGTGAACGTTGTTCAAAACATTGAATGATTTAAACCTATGCTTACAAAGATAAAATGCAGTTAAAAAGATAAAAAAAAATTAAAAACAGTTCAGTTTAAAACAATACAGCAACCTCAGCCCATTCTTTTAAAACTTCCTGTATACTAAATTAGATTATCCCCATCGAAGGGATTGAAGACTCACAACCACAGTTCAAGACAGCCCTGCTTTTAAAATGCTCATTATTTTTAATGTTAATACTTTGAAAAACATAGGTATGGGTATTAGTGGTGTTCCCCAACCAGTTGTCTTCAAAATATATTGCTCTACAACTTGCATCATTCCCAATCTTGCTATTATGGTTCAACACAGCTGGAGGGAAGCAGCTTGTGGAAGATGGACATGAGCTGTGACACACAAGTCCTTCAGCCATTCTCTGTCACGTAATTCCAATTACACGGGTAAGGAGAGTTGCTTCACACTTCTGATCACTCAGCCTTCTCTGTTGCATCTTCTTAATGTCTTCTCCGTATTGGAGGGGAAGGTTTGAAGGAAGAAGGTGCTTGCAACTGGAAAAACCTGATTAGACAAGGTTCTAAATCGTGTTTAAGCATGGAGGACAGTAGGACCAAGGACTGGAACTGTGAAGACTAGGTAGGCTTAGTGAAGATTGTCATCCTTTTAGCCTAAGTAACTAATCAAATGGGTATAAGTCACAGAATTTTAATGCTGGAAGGAAACTTCAAGGTCGCTGAGCCCAAGGCCATTTCCGCACTAGACTGTTATAAAGGCCGCTCCCTTTAAACTGCAAACCCCAGGATTCCACAGGATGTGTAAAGTGGAATAATACCACTATAACAGTCTAGTGTGGAAATGGCCCAAGTCCCTGCTCTATGTGAGTTCTGTAATGCAGGATTCAGTTGCAGGATCCCTGGCAGACTGTTGTCCAGTCTGACTATTTCCAGGGAAGGAAAACCCGCTGCTCACTGTTTCTCAGCGCAGTCTGTCCCTCTGTCAAACTGATCTTATCGTTAGGACCCTTTCTCTCAAGTTTAGCTGAAATTTCCTTCCTTGCAATTTTCATCCAATTCTTCCTTGTGGACATAGAAAAGCAATCTCCAGGTTCTATATGACAATGGTTCAGATATTTGGAAACAGTTGTCTTGCATGCAAAGCGACACACAATGTTTTTGCTTTAGAAAAGCTGTCCCAAAACACATCCGTTTATATTGATTGATATGTCCTTAATCCAGCAAGACTGTTAACATAAATGCTTTTAATTAAAAAAAAGAGAGAGAGAGAAGGAAGTAGCTTCCCTGGACTTACATGGGGTACCCAGCACTATCCCATCATACTCTTCAGGCCTGAGCCTGCAATTGCTCTGATGGTCTACAGCACCAGGGGCTCCCAAAACCACCCAGTGGACCCCAAACAGCTCTTTCCTGTGGTCTGAAAACTGGCAGGGTAGGAGAGCATATGGGAACCATATGCAAGCCACTTAGAGCTCTTCAAAGAAAACAACAATGTGTAAACATGGTAAGAAAGTAAATTCCATTGTAGATAACTGAAGTCTGTTGTGCCTGCTTTGTGATCTACCAAGCCAGAATTCAGTTCCTCGGAATATACGTTCTTCAGTTCTGTGGATCTGTTTGTGTTTGTTTTTAACCTTTTTTTTTAACCTGCAGAGCAATGTTCTATTTACATTAACAATGCAATTGTACACATAACTACTCAAAACTGAGCCCCAATGAGTTTCATGGGCCGTACTCCTGAGTAAATGTGTACAGGATTGTAGCCTAAGAGAGAGCTTCTAAACAGCCGTTGAAATGCATTATGACATTTTTTTTTCAACCACGTGCATTTTGATTTCATCCCTTTCATCTGCAGAAGCTAAAAGGATTGTGCATTTCCTTACCCTCCTTTGTAGCCTAAGAAAAATCTTGTAAAGTCTGTTAGGCTCAGAGATTAACTAGCCCAAAGTGACCACATAAATGTGAAGGGGGAACTGGGGTTTGACCTATCCATGATGTGCACTGAGGGGAACAGCTCACGCATGGATCAAAGAAAAAGACATTGTTTTGAGCAGGGACTGATAAAGGCATTTGGAATTTATAATAATATATAATACAATAATTATAGTTAAACATGCTGCTCATGCACACAGAATGAGTGACTGAGTATTGTACTTACTTCGTATTTTTCCTCGTGGTTTCCTAAATTCAGTGCATAAATTTCAAAGATTCACTGCTTAAAATAGTAGCTTTCTGTGTTCTTCCCCAGGAATAACTTTTGCCCTCCTGTTGCCTGGCCACATCCTTTTGGCCACACTCCGATGTTCAGCCACATCTGTCCTGGTTTCATCTGTAAAATGCTGGAAAGTACATGACATTGCTGGTGAAGACAGGCTGCCATCATCTTTAACGGTGCTCTCCTTGTGTTCTGTCTGTCACAAGAATTTGTGGCATAAGCAAAATGAATGCTGCTGGGAAAATGTTCCAGTTTAAGAAACAGTCTTGTTAGGTCCTCACCACAAGCCATCTTCCAGGAAATCCCACTCAGATAACTTTTAGAAGTCTCCAACAGCGCATGAAAGCATATCCTCCGTCTGTCCCAATTTGGCAGGGAGATTTCTTAATTCATCCTGTTCCTTTAGCTACTTCAAAAATGTCCCAGATTCCATCTCCTTCTCCCACTTTATCCATGGTTTACTTTGATTGTTGCATGTTGAATTTAAAGTGCAAAAATAGTTTGTACACAAATAAGCCAGAAGAGGGAGGAGAAGAGAGGAGTGGAAAGGACAGAATCTTGACCAGAAGTAAACTGCTGCAGCCTCATCTAGTTTGTGTGTTTTTCATCATTAATAATTTTTGCCAATGCCCTCTGATGTTGCTTGGCCACGTGTCCCCTGGTTTTTATGTGTGAAATGCTGGAGTGTATGAAGTAAGGATCATCCCCTTTTTTAGTCCTCACTATTTACTATTCAGGTATCGTGTAGACATTAAGCGTAACCTAATTTTCCTCCAAGTGGCTATTTCTATGTAGCCAAAATGACACCACCCACAAAGAAGAGAGATGCTTTTCAGAATTACAACGAATCTGTAGCCAAAGAGGTCTGAGCAGGGCTGCGTACAGATTAGTGACTCAGTGGAGGTAGAATAGTACCCTTGAAGAAGGCATAATTGCATGACTGAAAAAAAGGAAATGATCAGGAAGACACAACACCATTTTTCTTATGGGTCCTACTCAACTCATGTGAGAGGAAGCTCAGATGGTCAAAGGCATTGATACCCAGTATAATTGGTCAAAATATATTCATGTGCCACAATTCCATCTTTTCCTCCTTAGCAGATTTTTCACAGAAGACAGCAGAATCAGAGCAAAAACACAGGAAGGGTTACAAGTGGAAGAAGGCAAGACATGAAGCCCCATAAATGGTTCCATAAAAATTCCATAAACCGATTGCAAGTCAAAAAGAAACAAATGCTCATGTGAAAGCAAGGGCACAGTCACTTTGCATTAGCATTGATCAGCTCTGCTCTGCTCTGCGTAGATAGAATACTAGCTATGTGAAAACCAAACTAGGCCACCCAGTATAATGAATGTGTCTGCATATTTAGAGAACTATATAGCCATGTAGATTGCACTTTTGATCTGAAAAACAGATTTTGTAAACAATCATAAATTAAGCATCCCAAACTATAATCCTTCCAGTGTAATGTAAAGATAACAGCAGAAAAGAGAAGAGGATTACTGTTTTAAATTATTGTAAGTTGATTTTTGTCCCTTGATGAAAGAAAGATGGGGTATAAATTGAATAAATAACAATAACAATATTAATACATAAAAATATGCCCCTGTTTATATTGTTGGATTGCAGCTCCTAAGATTCCTCACCATTGCTATGCTGGCTAAGATTGATGGAAACTGCAGCCCAGTGTCATCTCTATACCCTGCAACATTTGAAAGATGAAAACCAGGACACGTGTGGCCAAACAGCATTAGATTGTGTTCAAGATGGCAAGAGTTATTAAAGCAAAACAACAGTCAAGCTAGGAGAGGTTGCAGTAGTTTGCTTTTGCCTGAGTCTATGGGAAAGCCAAGACTCTGCTCTCTTTTCTCCTCTTTCTCCTGCTGAGTTAACTGAATGCATACTACTTTTGCAGTTTCAACTAAGTTTGCAGTAATTGAAGTAAGCTGAGGATAACAGGGGAAGGTAGGAAGAGGAGAGGGAAACTAGGACATTTTAAAAGCAAATGAAAAAATGGGATGACAGAGGATTAAATAGGATTGACTCTGCCAAATCAAGATGGAAGGAATGCATCTAGAGGGCCACATGTGTCCTACTTTTGACTTCCAGCATATTGATGGCAGCTGAGCCTGAACAAAAGGAAGAGGAAGAGTGGAAATTATTTAACAGTTAAAGTGAATATCCTGGAAAAGGTGGGGGAAACTTGCATGGGGGAAGTGTATGTCATACTATTACACTTTTCATATAATACACGAGTGTTTCAGGAGCGATTAAAAGAGCAGCCTCCAAAAATGAATCTCTACATGCCCACTACAATATACTTATTAACCCTTCAAGTTTGGGGCAGGCAGGTAGATTCCTATTACCATGTAGTGCAGCAGTTATGGAGAGGAATGGAGAAATATATGTCTTTTTATCCCTTCTCCCTCCCAGCTGTGGGAACAGTTAATGAGAGAATTAATGAGTTGACACCAAAGGGTAGTTTTCAAATTTATCCTGAGTTAGGTGTTAAATATGTCCACATTTAGCTAAGTTTAAAAAACTGTAACTATTTATAAATTAAGGTGATTTGTGAGAAATGGCTGAAACACACTGACTTGCCTATTGGCATTATTTTTCCCTTAAACCCACATTAGATGGCATTAATTTGCTCAGAACTCACTCTGTTTTACCTGAAAACAATGTGACATTTGTCACACAGTTTGAGAACAGCAGTATAGCGATGACTGTGTTGCGTCCTTGTCACTTTCCCCATGTGAAATGCTGTATAAAAGCATATCCATTATATGTATACCAACATAACCAGAAAAGAGAAATTGATAGGTGACAATGTTGTTTCCATAGAAAACATCTGTTAATACCATTTTTATTGCTCCAACAATAAAAGTAACAAGGCCATGAATTATGTTTAAATTTGAAATACTGTAATGGGTGTCTCAAAATCGACATTAGACTGAAGCAAGAAAATCCATTTGAATAAGAAAAAGAACACTCAGTTGTATGGCAGAATTTAAACATATCTACCGAACTTTAGCAAAACCTTTTAATATTTTGTATCTGATGATATTTCTCTTCTGTGTTGCAAAACTAATCCCCACCTCCACCCACGAATAATCTACATTGAAGATGAAAGAATACTTGGACTAATAGTTTTTTGTATAATAGGAGACATCTCACAAATGTTTATTTCACAGATGCGGGACAAATCTCAACCTGAGTCCTTGCACTTCTGGTTTCGATAGCTCTAAGAATATGCATTCAGCCATGGGATGTTGCAAACCAGTGGGGTCTAGTAGTTTGAGTGCTGTTTAGGATTCTGGAAGACCAGCGTTCAAATCACAACTCAGCCATAGAAACTCATAGGGTAACCTTGGGTAAACTGCATTCCCAGCTTCAGAGGAAGGCAACAGTTTGAGCAAAGCTTGTAAGAAAACCCCCTGATAGGTATGGTGGTTGGACACGACTTGAAGACACACAACAACAGCAACATCAGAATGTCCAATGTGATAAATAACTCAGAGAAAAAGAAAACTCACAAAGAAATTAGGCATAGGATCAAATGAATCACGTTTATGATAAGTTCTGCAGAAGAGGGTGCTCATGAAAGAGGACCCCCAATGTTGAATTTTTAAAAATTATTTATTTGTATCCTGCCTCTCCATATGGATCGAGGCGGCGAACAACTTACAAATAGCATGTATTTTGAAACATTTCTATACATGCCCCCAACAAGCTGGGTACTCATTTTACCGACCTGCAAAAGGATGGAAGACTGAGTCAACCTTGGAGCCGGTCAGGATTGAACTCACAACCTTGGGGATTGCAGTACTGGCATTTAACCACTGCGCCACCAGGGCTCCTTATTACCTTAGGTTTTATTCCCTATCCTGATGCAAGTTTTCCTTCCCCTGGGACCCAGTTGGCCAGGATCCCAAAGGTTACAACCCTATCAGAATCGCCTAAGAAGTTAGATGCTCCCTTCCCCATATTTACAGTATATATGATCACACACATAATCATGCTTTTCCCTCATGCTTTCTTAATTCTCATTAGCAATTTCAAAATGCCCCTCAAACAGTTTCTAACCGCCCCTTTGCTAAATAGTGCCAACTTTCTGTCTTGTCTTTCTTTATCAACTTAGTCTACTCCTTACAGCTCTGTTGACCTTCAGTCTGCAGAAGCGGTTGCCCCCCAAAAGAGGAGTACATACACCCCACTATTGAATACCTTATCTCTATCTGTCTGGTTCTTTTGCACCTGACAGTTCAAGGCCTTCTTCAGTTGCCAGTTCTAAAAATATGCCTCTTAGACTTTATTGTATTACAAAAGCTCAAATACAAAATATACTAAAGTATATGTGTGTAAATATATTTAAAATGTGTTATACTTATAAGCTAATACATATATGTTAGTAATACTGTTAATAATATTTGCAAAAACTAAAATATATTTTATTTCTCTCATCCAAGAAGGTGGTGGATTTGAGAACTAGGCTGTTTGATCCTGGAGAGGGCATAAGCGTAGGATATTTTTCAAGGATTTGTCTTCACTCAGGGAGGAACTCAGTAAAGCACTTTGATAAAATTGAAACACACTTTTAGCCCAATAAAAATACAGTGCTGCATGGATTTTAATATCAGTTTGTTATTATTTCTGGAAACTTGCACACTATCCAGAATTTGGGAAGGTTTGATTACAAGATCCTATGGACATAAATCACAGGTATGCTTACAAATGTCCAAATTAAAGATAGCTTACTATATATATATTTGTATATAAGTCAACCTCATGTATAAACTGGGGGGAGGTTTTGGGGTCAAAATCATGAATTTTGATAATGACCCCCTGGATCGGTCGAGGGTCATTCCGTAGAGAGGGGAAAGCACCAGTACCTCTGGGGGGCACCTGCCCCGGCCACTGCAGCTCCCATTTTCCCACTCAGGCATTCAAAAAGGCCAGAAACAGCAGCATAGCAGAGAAAATAGAGGGAATCAGTGCTTCTTTTAGGTTCTTCTGGGATGGATTAAGCTCTTAGCTTTCACCACTCAGAGAAGCAGATGGTTTCTTTCTTTAATAATAGCTATGGTACAGTACTTATATTGACCTGTGGATACGCTGACCCAGGTTTTTGTGGTCAATTTTAGATTAAAATTTCTAGACTTATACATTAGTCTATACAGTATTTACTCACACATCGGCTGGCTCCTGTTAGTTTACCTGCAGAAATGATTCCTTGCAAATGGTTTGTCCCAAGTGAGTCTCTGTAAATCCTTCATGCTCCCTACAGTATAGTAAGTACATGGGTTCCACTTTTCGATCATTTCCATTTTTTAACAGTGCTCCAGTTCCTAACCTGTCAGATAACTGAGGAAAACCTATACACAAAAATTCTATTAAAGAATTCTCCTTTGCCTATCATTGGCAGAGTAATCCTGTTCAAGAAACCACCGGTAAAGTGATAATTTTAAAGGAAGGAAACAATTGAGGTCAAAATCACTGAGATGGAATTCAGACCTAGAAGAAACTCAACTTTTTTCTGTGGAAAGCATAGGAATTTATATCAAATGTGGGATTTTTCATCACAGATGTGTGAAACAAGCAGGAATTTGGAGGCATTAGGTGATTACAGGGAAAGAGATTTTTTTCAAAGAGAATATACAGTCAGAAAGCCCCATAGGAACAGTGAGTTAATGTGAGGGTCTTTTGATTTAGAAATCCATCTCCTCTGTAAGTCAGGCTGTAATTATAATATCATCTCCTGTCAGCTTGTCCAGATATTAATTCTTCCAGTCTCTGCAAACAGGAGCAGAGATAGTAGAAATGCCAATGTACTCTAATCAAATACCATAGGGGCAAAAGATGTTGATGAACACTGTTTTAATTGCATGACCAATGCCTGGTGCTGAACATAACCACACTTAGTGAAGAATACAATCCTGCTTCCAGAAGATAAATTGTGTCAATGCAATTCTAAATATGTCTTCTCAGAAGTAAATTTGTGGTACGTTTTTGTTCCTGCTGGAAGATATGGATAGCTACACCTGCAGCAAGTGCAAACTTGTTGCCCTGTTGGAGGAGAAGTTCCAGCAATTCGAGGCCCGTGTATCCAGTCTTCAGCATATGGTTTTCTTGGATAGATTAGAGCACACTGTACTGGAGGAGGTACACACAGGGGATGTCTCTGAGGAGGAGGTGAGGCCCCCAAACACAGAAGGTACACAATTGGAGAAATGAGAAATTAAGAAGTAGAAGGACCAGGGATCTTTCTGTTAGTTTGGAGTGACAAAATTGTTTTGAAACTCTCTTATCAGTGAGGGCAAGGGAGAAGAGCAGAAACAACAGTCCTCAGAGAATGTGCAGGGACCTTAGAAGATTCAGCACAAGGACTGGCCCCTGCCAATCCCTGAAGGAGGCATGTGGTGGTGATAGGGGACTCACTGCTGAGAGGGGCAGAAGCAGTGGTTTGTGGGCCCAATAGAATGTCTTATGAGGGCAAAGATCTGTGATGTAACACAGCAGTTTACAAAACTGATCAAGCCCACCAACCATTATCCCTTCCTCTTAGTCCATGCAGAAACCAATGACGCTGCAAGGCACAGCCTATGACCTTCAAGAGGTCATAAGAGATTACAAGGCTCTGGGTAGGAAGCTGAAGAACCTTAATGCAAAAGTTGTCATTTTGTCTCTTCCCCCAGCTGTAAGGACACAGCTCTGGAAGGGAGAGAACAATAGTGGAGGTGAACAACTGACTCCACAGATGATGTGGACGCTAGGGACATTTTGGCTTCTAGAACCATGGTCCGTGGTTTCATGAAGATGGACTTCTGGCAAGTGATAGCATGCCCCTCATAGAAGTTGGCAGGAACATTTTTGCTAAGAGTCTCACAAACCTAATTAGGAGGGCTTCAAAATGAGTTATTGAGGCAAGGAGAGATACAGTATTCTTGAGGGCAGGAGTTCATCAAGTGCTGGAGATAATAGTCTGAATCTTATAGGGAGAACGGGGCAAACAGTACAGGAACCCAACAATGGGAGGGAAAGAAACTTAAATAAGCAGCTAGGAGGAGAAACCCATGGTCTCAGATGCCTCTACACTTGTCAGGGACATTTACACCTATGAATAGATCCATGACTTGAATCCTGGAAGCCAGGTTGAGGTTGAGAGTATCTGGGTAAAATTAAGGGGGAGAGAAACAACAGTGATGTCACTGTGGATGTCTACTACAAACCCCCAAGCCAAGCTGAGGACTTGGATGATGCCTTCCTGGAATAGATGACAAAACATTCAGAAAGGAGAGATATAGTAGTAAGAGAAGATTTCAACTATCCTGATATTTGTTGGAAGTCAAACTCTGCCAAGAGTATCAGGTCCAAGAGATTTCTCATTTGCCTTGCAGACAATTTCACAATCCAGGATGTGGAAGAGGAAACAAAGGGAATAGCTATTTTAGATCTGATCCTAACCATCAGTGATGACGTGGTTAATGAGATGGGGGTGGTGGGATCCTTAGGTGAAAGTGACCATGTTCTCCTGGAGTTTATAATACAGCAGAAATGGGAAGCCAAGTGTAGTTAGACACACATTCTAGATGATAAGAAAGCTGATCTCAGGAAACATAGGGAAATATTGGGCATGATCCCTTAGCAATACTAAGAGAAAGGAGTTCATGATGGATGGAAGTTTCTTAAAAGTAAGATTTTGAAGTGACAATTTCAAATAATTTCAATGAGGAAGGAAAAAAGGAGGTGTCTAAAAAATCTGAGATGGACTAGAGGCTGGTTCAGAGAATGGCAACAAGGGTGATAAGAGGTATGGAGAACAACACATATGAGGAGAGGTTGAAGGAGCTAAGCATCAGTGATGTAGACTCAAGTCGATAGACTCGGACTCAAGTCAGACTTAAGCCACTTCAGTGACTTGACTCAGACTCAACTTGGCCTTAAATGACGCACTGATTCGACTCAATTCAAGACTTGTATATCTTTAGTGACTGACTTGATGCCCTTGGTTCAGGAACATAACACATTCATCCAGAAACCTAATGACTTTGAACAACACCTCCATCTCTTTTTGCCTACTGGTCACATGACAATCTGTCTCAAACCCAAAGTGTGGGTGCATTTCTCAGAGAGGAACAGCAAACAGGTTAGGCAACAGACTTGAGGCAGGGTTGAGGTCTGCTCAGCAGCCTGTCCCTGCTGCAAATCAGAGGAGCCTTCTAAAATGTTTCCTAAGAGCAAAAGTCAAGACTCACCCCAAGAGTGCAGGGTGAATTTCTCAGAGGGGAATAGCAAATGTGTTAGGCAACGGGCTTGAGGAGGAAGAATCCTTTCTTCTAACGCGTTTGAATCTTCAGTAATGGGGAGTAAGATAGGATCCTATTTCCCATTTCCGAAGCTGCAGATCGCAAAATTGCAAATGTGGAGAGCAAACTCTGCTTAAATGGTTAAAACTGACTTTATTTCACTCTATCCAATAATTCTAGAATTTTGGTTGGGGTAATTGGCTTCCAGACTTGAGACTTGACTTGAGACTTGGAATAAAAGTCTTAAATACATCACTGCTAAGCATGTTCATCTTTGTCAAGAGAAGGTTTAGGAGTGGTGTGATCACATTCTTTACCTCGAGGGCTGCCACAAAAAAAGGAGGGTGAAGACTAGTTCTCTGCTGTCTCAGAGGGTAGAACTAGGTCTAATGGTTTTCAGTTACAGGAGAGTAGATTTCAATTGAACAGTAGAAGGAACTGCTTGATGGTGAGAGCGGTTCAGCAATGGAATCAGTTGCCAAGAGAGGTGGTGGAGTCTCCTTCTCCAGACATGTTCAAAAAGAGGCTGGACAGCTACCTGATGGAGGTGCTCTAGCTGGAGATCCTGTATTGAGCAGGGAACTGGACCTAATGGCCCACAGATCCCCTTCCAACTCCATGATTCTATGAAACCCAGTGATTAAAAAACCTGGGTATTGCATATTGATTTGTGGATTGATGATAACTTATTTCTTGGCAAAGAGAAACTTATAGCACTGAGCCAAATATTGTCTTGTTCAGTAGTGATTCCTATCTATTACCTAGACCTGTAAAATAAATATCAGTTTCCTTATTAAACAAGTAGCTAGTAATGAAATAGAAAATCACCATGAATTTGATGCTAGTGTGCCACCATGTGGCTTTCTTGTTTTTAAAAATTAGACAATTCTTGTGAGACGCAGTTGCTACTATGATAGTGAGGGTATTTCTCTGGTACCCTAGCGCCAAGATGGAAAAAAATTTAATCATGATTAGTAGTAATGGTAATAGCATTTTTTTTGTATTATTACATATTATTACATATATCCTGAGTTTTTTTCTCTAGCAACTTGTTGTATGCTTTTAAGCTGTTTCTGACTTACAGAGACCCTATTTTGGGGTTTTCTTGGCAAGATTCATTTGGAGGGGGGATGCCTTTTCCTTACTCTGAAGCTGAGAGTGTGTGGCTTGCATAAGGTCACCCAGTGGGTTTCTGTGGTTGACCCCAGTCTCCAGAGTTATGGGCCAATGCTCAAACCAATACACCACATTTGCCCTCAAGATGAGAGTGTGCTCCCATTTAATAAAACAAGAAATCTGTTGAAGGACCTTACACAGGGTGTGAAAAGGAGATTGCCCCCAAGTTCACTCACTGAACTTCATTGCTGAAAAAGTTTCAACCTGATTCAGTCTAGTCTTGCATTCAGTATATTCCATTTTAACTGCCATGGCAACATACTGTAAAATTTTGGGCTTTGTAGTTTGATAAGGCTCCAGAAAACTCCATGATAGGCTCACCTTAGGATAATTATAAGTCAGAAATGACTTAAAGGCATAGAGGAGGAGGAGGAGGAGGAGAAATGAAGATGACACTAGAGGTCTATGGCTCAGTTTCTATGTTTCCTCCCTAAACTACAAATCCCAGGATTCCATTAGAGCATGCAATGGCAGTTAAGGAGAAATATAGCACTATAACTGTGTAGTATGAACAGATCCCTGGGTTTCTTAACTGTCATTATATATCATCTACAATATGTTTAGAAAGGATGTCACTTAATTCTGAATAAGCATGAAAAGAATTGTGCTCTTAGTCCATTGCTTACACCATGCTGGCTCTTGTAGGCAGGCTGAGGAAAATGTTAAGGCCAAGGTTTCCCAGTGAGAACATTATGTTTAGATGAGGATTTTTGAATGGGGTTTTGTCTTAGTCCAGTACAGGGCCTTGTCACACTACACAAATATGATTCCATTTTACCTGCCATGGTTGCATCCTGTGGAAACCTGGGGTTTGTAGTTTGAGACGGCACTGGAACCCTCTGGCTAAGAATTCTAAAGTCGCCTCTCTAAACTGAAAGTCCCAGGAATCCATAGGATGAAACCAGGGCATTTAAAGTGCAATCATAGTTCTATAATGTGTGATATGAAAAGGACCTATATTGATTGGGGTGAGGAATCTATGGACCTCTGGATATTGGCTGGCATCCTATTTGTGAGTGCCAACTAGAGTAAATCCATTCAATCAGTTGTTGAGTGGTGAGTCAACACATGGATAAAGCTAATGGACTCAATAGGTCTACTCTAGTCAGGACTAAAATAGGATTCAGGCCACTGTGGAAGCGCTTCTCCAGCCCTTACTGCTGCGTGCATAAGGGTTACCTCCAAACCCTGAAAAAAAACATATGGGGCTGAACCTAAAATATTAGGTCCACACAGATTACCTTGAGTAGTCTAGATGTTTGCAGGTGAGCTCGGAATCAGCCTGGAAAGGTCCCCACCTTTAGCCAAAGGGACTTCTCCCTGCTCAGAAAGAATGCAGTCAAAACCACTTCTTATATGAGCAAAGAGAAGGACCCTTTATTGTAAAAAGGAGGTGGTTTTATAGGTTAGAGCAACAGTGATCTCATAAAGCATTCCACAAATGTGCAAGAATCATTAATTTCTCAGGACCAAAATTCTGATACATAGTTGATAAGAAAGTAACTTCTGGTTAACAATCAAGAATGAACCCTGAATCACACATGTATTTGCTCAGCAAGTGATGTATAAGAAATATTGTTACGGTGAGCACTGGGAACCCAGGCATTGATTTTCCCAATTAATATCAGCATAATTGTAAGTAGGACAAGCGGCTGACAACAGGGAAAACCTTTAAAGGTGACTAGAATTCAAAATGGAGGAACTTGTTTAACAAATGCAGAGATACAAGGAGAGTTCCATTAGTTTATCCATTTAAGCAGGCAATACCTTCTGTGAATTGAACTGTCCAGGGTGCTGAATCTCTAGCAGCCTTCCAGAGCGGACCAGGGAAAAGCTGAGGAAGCACTATCTATTTTGTCTAAACTCTTTTACTGCTTATAACTGTGTTGACAAGGACTGATGGAAGTGACAGTCCGACACAATCTGGAGGGCTAGAGGTTCCTTATGTTTGCTCTAGATCTATTGATCTGCTTAAAAACCCCTCCACTGGACAGCACACTTAACATCACATTTTAAAAACATAAGTCAACAAATATAAAGCAAAGAAAAACCAAGCATCAGAAACAACAGAAGAGCAAAATTACATCAGATAAAATTCAGAGTCATCAGACGCATCATATAAAGGCAATAGATCTCATCTAAATGAATGTTTTTATTTACCTACATGGGATGTTGTTATCAGGATTCTAGCTGCTTTTTCACCCTGTAGCAGGAGCACCAGCATGGTACAGTAGTTTGAGTGTTGGACTACAGCCCTGGAGACCAGGCTTTGATTCTTCTCTTGGCCATAGAAACCCAGTGAGTGACCTTGGGCATGTCACACTCTCTCGGCCGCAGAAAACCCTGTGTTAGGTTCGCCTTGGGGTTGCCGTAAATCCGAAATGGCTTGAAGGCACACAACAAGAAGGATAGGATAGATGAATGCTTACTCAAAGGTAAATGTCAGTCATCAGTACTCCTTACTCCCAGGTAATCTGCCTGCTGGGAGTGACTGATATATCAGTCCACCCTTTTTTCACAGGTATATAAACACAGAGCTGAGATTAGGCCTTAAATCAGGTTGAGGAGGAGTCACTCAGACCAACACGGACACGGACAATTATTCTTGGCCAAAAGGGAACATCTTCTCAGCTTCCACAGTCTGCTTGGCTGCAACAGTAGTCTGATCAGATGAACAAACCTTTATTGAAACATCAGTATTTTTATAGAGCTTCCAAGGAAAAAGAAAATACAAACAACATAAACATATAGGGAAACAGAGAACAAATCATTCTAACATTTTTCTGTAAATAAATGCATGTTCTAAGTCAGTTATCTTGTTGACTTTTAACACAGCTCTTGCAAGAAGACAGAATGGCTTGTTTAGAATTGCTTAGGAAATCAGAAACTAAACACTTGGAGAACTCTTTAACCCCCAACAGCCAGCTGCTGATCTTGTGCTGGTTGCTGCTGCTATTTTTCATTTGATGCTTGTTTTAATTGTTTTATACCAAATGGTTGCCTTCTATTTTTTTAAAAAATGACACCTGACCAGTTACTACTAAAGGAGCCATTCATGAGAAGTAGTGCACTTCCCCGGGGTTGTAAACTGAATCCTGTATCATTAATGGTTGTGTGCAGAAGAGAGAATTTCAGCCCAGGTTGCTTGTCACCACAGCTCAGATAATAAACAACACCTGCAATACACTTCAGCTTCTGCACAACTATTAAAGATACAAGAGCTTTCCCCTAGGCAATCGTTAGTAAATTGCCTGTGCTTTAAATCCATTTACTTGCATTTGAATACAAATTACTGTTGTTACACCTTGGAATAACGGTAGAAAGAGGGGGTATAAATAAAATAAATCTAATCTAATATATAAAAGTCAAAGTGTGTTTGTCTGTGTCAGATGATGACCTCATATGATTGGCTGCCTAAGAAGATTCTATGGAGTCCTGGGATTTGCAGTTTAGGGAGGAGCCTTTAGAATTCTCAGCCAGAGAGCTCTAAACAGGGCGGTTGCTATGGAGATGAGGTCTAGCAGCAAGGAGGAGGGCAGTGCATTCTCTTCAGGAACCCAACCTCTGCATGTTAATAACTCTGAATAGAGATTGGATTGAGGAATATGGACAAGGTACTGGACAACACAGTTTGGGGAATTAAAGGCACAGGACCTCAAATCTTTCTAACAAGTATTATCTATGAGAAATTAAAATCCCTGGCAACAGGTGGTATATACTTTAATAGTAACTATAAAAGTGTAAATAAAACATGATGCTAGGAGCCTTGTAAGCTTTAGTGTCCAAAGGTGCAGAGCAGTGTTATTCTGAAGCGGCCAATAAGCCTAAAATTGTTTGGGTTAGGACTGGCTTCCTCCAGCTTTGAAAGGGCCGCGGATGCTCAAGACTGTTGCCCTGGCAACAGGGAAGCGCTACCCCGCCGCCGCCGCCGCTCGATAGCTCGGCGCTCGGCTTTGCCGTCTCCCCAGTTCTGTCATTCGCTTCTTCGGCCTGCGCAGCGCCCCGACGCACGCGCAGTCCCAGAAGTGCGCTCTTAGGCGACGGGCGGGACCTTGTTGGCTGGGATTTCGCGAAAATGGTGAAGCTGACGGCGGAATTGATCGAGCAGGCGGCGCAGTACACCAACGCCGTGCGCGACCGGGAGCTGGACCTGCGCGGTGAGGAGTCCGGCCGTAGGCCTTGGAGGAGGGAGTGTGTCCCGCCTCGCTTTCGTAGGCCCGAGAAGCGGGAGCGCGTGGTGCTGAGGCGCGGGCGACGGCGGCCCGCGAGGGTCATGCTGCGCTGAGTAGGCCTCAGGCGGGGCCGGCGGCTAAATAACCGTTGGCCTGGCAGTTAGGAGTTACGTGACTGAGGAGTCCTGTTTGGACCGTCCGGGAGGCGTCTAGATTGGGATAAAAAGCAGGATTAAGAGCCTTGCTTAGGGGGTTGGTGTGTGGGAGTCTCCCACAAAGGCACGCATTACGCTGAGTCGTTATGTCTTCAAGTCTTTTTCGAGTAATGGCGACCCTATTACTGGTTTTTCTTGGTTCGCGAGGGATCGCCATTGCCTTCCTCTGAGGCTGAGAGAGTGTGACCGCCCAGGGTCACCCGGCAGGTTTCCATGGCCGAGCGGGGGTTTGAACTGGGGTCTTGAGTTGCCAGAATGGATACTGTAGAAAGAGGGCTCGAATGGTGGGGCAACAGGAGACCCCAGCAGGTATTGCTCCTTTGCTTGACTGCGTTACGAGCAACACCTCCTGAAATTCCCTCTTCTAAGTAGCCATTGAAAAGTACAGGAAGCCTCTCCAGTCTGACAACCCTGCCTGGAGTTTTAGGCCATGTCCACGCTGCGTTGTTACAGTGCTTTTACTCCACTTTCAACTTCCTGTGGAATCCTGGGGTTTGCAACCGTTAGAAATCTCAGCCAGAGAGCTCTTGGGCCTCAGGAAACTACAAACCCCCGAATTCCAAAGGATCATAGAATCATAGAAATGTAGAGTTGGAAGAGACCCCAGGGGCCATCCAGTCCAACCCCCTGCCATGCAGGAACACCCTCAAAGCACTCCCGACAGATGGCCATCCAGCCTCTGCTTAAAAACCTCCAAAGAAGGAGACTCTGCTACACTCCGAGGCAGCAGATTCCACGGCCGGACAGCCCTGACTATCAGCAAGTTCTTCCTGAGGTTCAGGTGGAATCTCCTTTCCTGCAGCTGGAATCATTGCTCCTCGTCCTGGTCTCTGGAGCAGCAGAAAACAAGCCCTCTCCCTCCTCTACGTGGCATCCCTTCAGATATTTAAACATGGCTATCATGTCCCCTCTCAACCTTCTCTTCTGCAAACTAAACATCCCCAGCTCTCTCTATGCTGGTTTTCTTACTTTGCGTTATTTACTTCACATCCCTCCTCAAGTGAACTCAAAATGGAATACGTGGCTCCTCTCTTCTTCAGAGTGATCCTGTTAGATAGGCTAGGCGGAGAGATTGGCCCAGGATAATCCAGTAAGGGTCATGGCTCAATGGGGACCGAAATCTAGGTCTCTGAGGTCCCACTCCAACACTCTGACCAGTATGTCACATTGGTGGAGAGGAGGGAGAATCAAAATTTTGGTGCAGGCTTCTTGAGGAAAAGGGTTGTCTTTAATTGTCTGTCTATGCGGACGGGCCACTTTTTAATAATTCTGTTCACCATTTGGTGTGACCAAAAAAAGGGAGATTGCTGTGAGGGGACTGAAAACTTTGCTGATGATGCAATGGAGCTATGGGGGGGAAATGGCTGCCATACTAGTGCCTGGAAATATTCAGGGAAAGGGAAAAGGCATATCTTAATCTTCCACTTTTCTGTTCCTGACCACATTTGACGTTTGCATTTGAGGACACTGTTGCACTTAAGGGAAATTAGTAGCAGGAATTCCATAGGAGGATGCACTGGACCCCCAAATATTTTGGTAGTACGTAGGCCTCCCAGTATTTTTCTTGTATGAGTACATGCACTTGCATGCATACTTTTTTATTTTTAAGAAACCAGACTTTGTTGGATCAGTCTAAAGGTCTGTTTGATCAAATTCACTTTCCAAGAGTACTACTGATATTTCTGGAAAGCCCACAAGTTAGCTTGAAGATCATTGCCTTTCCCTGCCCCCTCCCGCCCCGTCCCAACATATGTTCCATTTCTTTAAACGTGAACATCTGTTTAGCTGTCACATCTAATAACTGTTGATACACCTGCTCCCATGAACTTGCATTTTTAAAGCTATGTAAACCAATTAGCATTACCATATCTTAAGGTGTTGAAATCTACAAATGTGTGAAGAGTTTGTGGACAAAATATATCTCTCTTTTTCCTGAACCTACTGCCTTCCAATTTAAGAGTATAATCCCAAGCTCTGTTAGTAGTTCTCAGTCTTCATTTTCAGATCTGCTTGATAGGATTTCAAGAATACTGAGATGATAGTATGCTGCTAGCTATTCTATAATGCATATGCGACCTTTCTGTTTTCTTATAGTGAATAGGGCTAATATTTTCCTGTTTCATGGTGTTTCATCAGGATATAAGATCCCTGTGATTGAAAACTTGGGCGCTACCCTGGACCAGTTTGATGCTATTGATTTCTCTGACAATGAGATCCGGAAGCTAGATGGGTTTCCTTTGCTGAAGAGGCTGAAAACTTTACTGATGAATAATAACAGATTAAGGTGAGTGTGTCTAACTGAATTTGTGAACTTTAGATACACCGATACATGCCTGGCCACACAGGCAGTTCCATCCATCACTTTGTTTATATCCTGCCTTTTCCCCAAACCGGCACTCAAGGCAGCTTACAAAATAGAGTGGATTACAATCAGAGTTGCCCTTATCTCTTGTTCCAGTTACATGAGACAAGCTTAAGACCACCTGCAATTTCAGGAAAAAAAAGTACTGCATTAATTGTTTCTAAATGACTTTAATTTCTCTGACTTTGATTTCTGTTTTATTTTAGCCGAATAGGTGAAGGATTGGAACAGTCTCTGCCAAATCTCAAGGAACTCATTCTTACTAATAATAATATCATGGAATTGGTAAGTGAAATAAAAGGTGGAAGAAATTAAAATGATGGAATTACATGTGTGGAAATATTAGGAAGGGTCAGCATTCTCAAGTCCACAACCTGTGGCCCTTCAGATGTTTTGGAAGGACAACTCCCTAGCCAGCATAGCAGATGGTGAGGAGTAATAGGTGTTGTAGTTCAACATCTGGGGAGTCACAGGTTACCCGTCCTTGTTCTTTCCTTTTGTTACTGTCAGGAACTTTGGCTTGGTAAAAATTTTATCACTTCTGACTTTTTGCACAGCTTTAGGGTAATAGGCATGTGCCAGTGAAGCTTAAAATGAGGCACAGTGTAACTCGGGGTGATTTTATCTCCCATCGTTTTGTCAATAGGAAAGTAAAGAGTACTTTGTGTGACTCTTTACAGCTAATTGTGGGTTGAAGGGGTGTAATCAGAGTAGAATGGGCAGTGCTAGGAGAAATGCAGAAGATGCAAAATATATAAGGTATGGGCTAACTTAGGAGGTTGTTGCTGCTGCTGCTGTTGTTTATGTTTATCTATATGCTCCTTTCCCAAAAATTGGAACTCAAAGCAAGTCACAATTTAAAAGAACTATACAATTAAACATTAATTTTTTTCAGACAAGTGAATATTAAAACAGAATTAAACTGAAGTGTAATTGTTATAATACTGTAAAGGAATAAAATGCAATTTAAAAAGTTTAAAAGCTCTTAAAAGCAACAATTAGAACAATATAGCACCACTTAAGGCTGTTCTTTTAAAACGTTCTGTTTCAAAAGCCTGTCTGAATGAAAAGGGTTTTAGTCTGCCAATGCAAGGACCACTAGGAGGGAACCATTCTAGCCTCCCTAGAAAAGGAGTTCCAGAGTCTAGGAGCAGCCACTGAAAAGGCCCTCTTTTGTGTCCCCACCAACCATTCTTCAGTGGTGGTGAGCCTGAGAGAAGAGCCTCTCCTGAGGATCTCAGAGCCAAGTGAAATTCAAGGTGAATGTTTCAAAGATGTGGCGTTCTCCCCTTTCTTTTTGGTTTCTCATTGAGGGAACTTATGTGAATAGCAATTTAAAACTTAATTGGGATGGAAGGAGAGGGCACAGTGTGATAATGAAATACTGAAGTAATAGCATTTCAGCACTGCTCTTGTTCAGATATGGGCAACTGCTGTAGAACACTAAACTGTTAAAACTACTGACAGCAAAAGGCAGAAAAGCTGAGGTAGGTAACAGCTGTGGGAAAAAGCCATCAAATCAAGTTGGTTGTAATCTCTGAAAATTCTTGCAGTGATAAATTCATCACTCTTTAGGGTGCCACATAACTTTTTGTTAAAGATCTGCATATGTTGTTGTAATCTGTTAGCAAAATCATGAAATGAGTGAAAGCAAGTGAACCTGTGGTAAACAGAACATGTTGTCTATTTTTATGTGCACCACTTTCTGAAGTGGGCAGTTTAAAAAAAAGTAAATTGACTGGGGTGGCCAATTTAGTCATACTTTGAATGCCAGAACAGTCATAAGGCTCTTTTGGTAAATAACAATTTCTGCTGTTGTTTTTTCCATCTCACTCCAGGATAAACATTTTTTTCTGCATTGCAATCCACTAACATCAGTCAAACCTACTGCTTTTTCTCCTAAGGGGGGTCACTCGGACCTTGTACTTGGAGTCTTATAGATTGCCTAGCTGCAGTCCTCACCCATTCTTTTTTGTGTCTAGGGAAAAGATGGCTATAGGAAAGTTCTTTTTCTTTTCTACAGACTTTTATTTATGTTTGTGTTTGTACATAAGGTGATCATAGAGAGTCACAGTTTAGCAGTGTTGGGATAGTGTTTATACACAGAAGGGACTCTGGGTAGGGTCTCTTCCATCTTCAGTGACAGCTGCAAAACTGTATGCTTGTTTTTGTTGCTGAGATTCTGAGGATAATTTACTAGTGTTTTCATCCTAAGATAATTCTCATCCTAAGAAGATAATTCTTGTCTGTACATACAATAAATTCTTGGTGTTAATATGCAGTTGTTTAAATCTGCCTAAGAAAATCATGCACTTCCGCATACATACAGCATGAGAACATTTGTTATAGAGATGACTTCTGTGTAGGACAAGAGTGCAAATTGTGTGTCCCTCCAGATAATGTTGGACTGTGAGCCCCAGCATCCTAGTCAGCATAACCAGTAGTGATGAACGTTGAGAATTATATTCAAACAGCTTCTGGAAGTCAGTATAATTTCTTCACACTGGAAATGGCCTTGTGTGGCCAGCTTGCTAAAGAGGTGAGCACCAAAGTTTGGAAAGCCATAGAATAGAGTGAGTGATTAAAAGGATTTCTTGTTCTGTATATTTGGCTTTGTTTCAGAATCAGAAGACTTTTAGGTAAATAACTTTGCTTTAACAGTGTGAAGAAATAACACTTGGATTAATAGTAATTTTCAAACAGTGAATATTAAGCACACTCTTAAACTATGGAGTCTGGAATGCCCTGAATGCTCATTCTGTAAGATGAATTTCAACTCTTCTTGAAGACATAAATTTGAAGTAGACAGAGTGTGTGTATATAATTTGGAACTAACTTAGTATATGTGTTTTTCCCTATTCAGGGTGATCTAGATCCTTTGGCAACTGTCAAGTCACTGACTTACCTGAGGTATAGATCTTCATTTTTTATAGTCTATGCTAAAGTTAACCACAGATACAATGCTGAAAGCACACTTATTATTTAAAATGTATTTTATAAAGAACTTATTTTTCATGGCTATCTATCTATCTATCTATACACACCTTACAAATAAAAGGAAAAAAATTGAAGATATTTAGCATTTTCCATTTAAAAACTCTTCTTAGATCTCTGTCTCAGCAGGTGTACTAAGAGATGTCAGTTCACTTAGTTCTTAGTAATATCTCTATCTAACCAACTATGTGGGCTGTAGCATTTCACGTTCCAGGAGAGAGTTCGCATGATTGAATGCAGTTTCATACAAATCTATTCCCTGAACATAGAAAATTAGATATCAAAGAGAAGGGTAGGCTGACACATTCAGTCACATGAACTTCCATCTAGAATCTGAAATAGTAGCATTTTGCCACATCTATAAGAGCCAGACCTTTATCTCTCCCCATGAACTGGACAAATAGCCAGGCAAAAGTGTTGTGTCTGTAGCATTCATTCAAAGACTAAATGTTTTATCTGGTTATTTAAATGATATGTGCCCTCATTTTTTTTCTAAAGACATGACAGCTTTTTTATGGAGGTAAAAATAACAGTGTATGTGCATATAGATTGGTAACAGAAATCTATTTGATTCAATTTTATTTAGATAATGAATCACTGACTTCCTGCCAGCGTGGGATTTATTGTATTCATTATGATACTATAAGCTTCTATTCTGGCTGTGATGTTGTTTTTTTCACTGTTTTTAATATATTGCTTATGGAGATGATGTGTGTTAAGTCATTATGGAAAATTTTATCATGCTGTGTTGTACTGTAATATTTTGTTGTTTGCTTTAGCTTTGTGCTAAAGCAATAAAACTGAATTGAGTGAGAAAATCAGTGTTATGATAACTTGTGTAAGGAAAAAGGTACCAATTTGCAGTTATTGTATATATTAAACACTTGAAAGATCTGATAGAAACAAAATTTACAACATTTTGTTATATTGTTTTACTATAAATAATAGCATACTCAGTACACTATATTTATCAAATTATGTTTTGATAGATGGCATCATACAGATAGCACTTGCAACCCTACTTTTGAAATAGGTGTATTAGCATTCTGTTCCTATATCTGTGTAAACTTTGATGACATGAACATTATAGATGTTAACTTTTAATAAAATGCTGCCTTAAATTCAGTTAAATTTGAGAACAAAACTGACATGGGATGGTAATGCGAAGATTTGAACGAAAAGTAGATTGTGTTGCTTTTTTTTCCTTTTGTTTTTAATTTTGTTAAAGTTATTCAAACATTTTGGTATTTAATCCCAGTCCTCAATGTGGCTAGTGGACCAACATATAGTTAAGCTGATGGTACCTTGCGGTTTATGATAGGCTCTTGCCTTTTAAAAATAATGTTCCCGTGTTACTAATTGGACATGACCTAAGCATTTGGAAGGCTGGGAAGAAGACAGCTTGGCAAAAAGTGGAGGTGAATCCAAACATTTGTGCTTAGCACTGTATATCTATGAAATGAGTAGATAACCATTATCATTCTTCCTCTGCAGTATTTTGAGGAATCCAGTGACAAATAAGAAGCATTATAGGTTGTATGTAATCTACAAAGTACCACAAGTCAGAGTGCTGGATTTCCAAAAAGTGAAATTAAAAGTAAGTCTTTCATCATTTATGAAGTGTTTATCTCCTAAGAAGCTAGGCATTAAATACTAATTCTTTGTTTTATCTTATTGAAGCCTTTGTACAGTTCATAACTATATTAAGACATTGTGTTTTGTAATGTAGCGTTTGATTATGGTTAAAGATTTGCAGATTAATTCTAACCACAATCTCATAGCCACATTGATCTCATTAAAACATAATAAGCCTGTGATTATAAGTCTGGAGGTTTCTTAGAATTTGTATTTTAGATCTGTTTTCAAGGAGTACTTCAATATGGGAGTGCCTGTTTTATCTCTGACCAACTTGCATATACCTAAGGAAAATTGGATGCTCTTTTGAAAATGCTGTGGCATTTTTGAACAAATCTTTCAGTATGTTCAATTTAATTAGAAAGTATATGTGAAGATATTTTATAGCAATGGAGATATTAACTTCTTTCCCACAGTTATGGCTAGTGAAATCTGATCATATTGAAAAATCATCTGGGTTAAATGTAGTTTCCCTTGTGTGGAATTGCCAATTTGATTCCTCTGGTGACTTAGAAATTTTTAGCTTTTTAAAAGTGGAAATAATATTATAGACAGGAAATTCTGTTCAGCTTGGAAAATCTCGGTGGACTCTCTTTGCCACCTGAGGTGAACAACAAACAGATCTTTCTTGGGATAAATAATAGTTTAATGCCCCAAGTTTAAAGGTGACATCTCGGTGGCAACATATGTTTTTTTCTTTATAATTGCTGCTTGTTATGCCATTTCCTTTTTGGGAAAAGCTATGCACAGTATAGTTGTTCCTGCTGATGTTTCATTAACTTTGTGTGTGTGGTATCGCTGTAGGAGCGTCAGGAGGCAGAGAAAATGTTCAAGGGCAAACGGGGTGCACAGCTTGCAAAGGATATTGCCAGGAGAGCAAAAACGTAAGATACGGGTAACCACTTTAAACTGGCAGTCCCCTTCAGAAACACCACAGACAGCTGAAATTCTTCTGCCAATTCAAAACTTAGTTAAGCCCTTAGATGACACTAGTTGGCACATAACTGACTAGTTGATGAATGACTGTTTACTGCCTTAAGAACACTGTTGCAGTCTGAATCAACAAAACAAAGACCTTTCTTTTTCTTGGCCAATTGCATCATGAGCTTAACTGTTCAATGTCCAAGCTAGCAGCCAAACTGTATGCACAATTTGCCTTTTGTTTGGGAGACTCTAAAAGGGTGGAATATGGGAAGATTATCCTGCTGGTGTTTCTGAAGGTGCTATTACTTCACTGTATCAGTTTGTTAACAAAGATAAGATACTACACTGGATTGAAATCAAAGCTTCTTTAGAAGCTCGAGAAGCAAATAACAGTTTTTATGTGGTTAACAATGCACTTTCCCTTCTGAAGGTTCAACCCAGGTGCTGGTTTGCCAACTGACAAAAAGAAGACTGGCCCCTCCCCAGGAGATGTGGAAGCTATCAAGGTGATATTATCAGCCCCCTTAAAGAGAGAAATCTGTCAAGAAAAGCTGTGCTTTTGGCAAAGATACCCAAGAAATATGACATGAAAGCTTTTACTTCCATTGACTACCAGAACTTCACAAATTATTTTGTTATATGATCACAGTTAGCATGAAACACCTTGCTTTTTTCGTTGTGAACATTTTGTGCAGCTTTTTGTATCAATGGGAAGAATAGATACAACTAAGTTACATTTTATGCAAAACATTCAATATTTAGATGGTCAGGACAGCACATCTTGAAGACTGATGGGGTAGGTATGAGAAGGTTAAAATAAATTTCTCCAATATAAAAGAAGAGCAAAAATGGAACGGATGCTAAACTCCTCTTGAAGTTACATTTAATGTTGTGCCACTTTATTTATAGTGAAGACCAGTGTAGTTAGCACTGTAAAGTCACTTAAGATACTGCTGACTTCCTTGTGAGATATTAATTCTGCATTCAGATGCATTCAGCTGTAAGTTGACATTGAATAACTTGGATCTTTTCCTTTTAGAATGCCATTGCTAATGCCACAACTTTGGCTGAAGTAGAGAGACTCAAAGGATTGTTGCAAGCTGGGCAGATACCTGGTAGAGATCGTAAAGCAGGTAAGAAATACCTTCATTGTGCTTGTAGAACATATCTTTATGCTTGTAGCTTGTATTTGTAGTTTGTACTTTTTGTTTTGGTGGGAAATTGATGCTTTCAGCCAACCTTGAAAGTCTCACTAGCACAAAAGCATATTTAGGGGAGGGACTGAAGGTGGCAACTTTTCATATAGTTAAGGAAAAAACTGAGAAAGTGGTTGAGAGCCATTTATTGAAATGAGATGCCCTTAGGGTGTATTCATAGGGGAAAATGAATACGGTGGTTCATGTCCTTTTCCATGTCCTTTTCCTGGTGGGTTAAAATGCAGAGGCATACTGTCTCAGAGCACTGGAGTAAATGGATGGTGACAGCCAACATGGTTTAGTGGTTTGAGTGTTGAACTACAACCCTAGTGACCAGGATTCAGTTCACACTCCACCATGGAACCCCACTGGGTGACTTTGGGCATGTCATATAGGCCATTTCTGCATGGGCTAATACAAACGGTGCAGAGCGTTCTCCAGGGAGGACGTCTGCACCTGGGAGCGGACTAGGTCGGACCTACTTAACGTAGATCCACACCTCAGCCCGTTCCGGAACAACCCCAATTGGTTGTCAAGTGTGCTTTTGAAAGACCACTTAAAACAGGTCCTTCAAAAACACTGAGCATGCCATTCTGTGCCCGCTCTCCAGTGCAGATTTGCAGGCTTGCACCAGTGTGAGCCTGCGATCTGCCAGGGGCGGGCTTTAGGCTGGTGAGCTTCAGCGGTTGGTTGAGACCCTCGGCCAACCAGAAGCCGCCATTTTTGTCCCCAGAGCAGTGCAGAGCGACGAGCATGCACTGCTCCAGAGCAGCGCGGACCGGACCAGGGAGCCAAGAAGTCTGGTAAGTAGTGGCACGGGGTGATTCCCTTGCTCCGTGCGGAAATGGCCATACTCTCAGCCCCAGAAAACCCCATGATAGGTTGATCTTAGGATCTCCATAAGTTGGAAATGATTTGAAGGCGCACACAATAACAACAACAACAAAACAGTATCTTAAGTGTGTTCCTGCAAAATGTATTGTCAAGAGTTTAGTGCTTATTGAATTGGTCATCTGATGCCTAGGCTGTAGCATTTCAGATTTGTATGTATAGGTTCAGATGACTGAATATTGCATTGTATTAAATTGTTCTTTTCATGTTGAAAGCTAGCATGGGAATGGGAAGTGTCCTAGCCTGACCTCTTTTCCGATGTACTAAGTTTCTGTGTACAGGCAATAATTCTGAGGAATCATTCCATCACTTCTGAAGCAGTACAGCACAGATCCAGATTTGCTACTTCATTGAGATGTAGGCACAGAAACATGGATCACATGAGAATATTTTACAGGGGTGTGACCATATGCTTTTAAATTAGAAAAAGTGACACTCAATTTTTGCATTTAGGTATAGGATAAGAACGTATTAAAGCATTAAAACAACATTAAACATTAAGCCCGCGTAGCTATAGTGATTGTTAAAGTGGCCTTAGCAGCAGTTTGAGGCAACAAATTCAGAAGTTACAAATTGACTTAATGCAAATGAGTAAAATGTGTTTGAGATAACAAACATATTCTTCCTTCACTGGGAATAAAAAATTAGGTCTGTGCAACTACTAATTCTTTAAGATACTGACTTTTTTCATATTTTTGGGAAAGTAATATTAAGATATTAATATGTTACTGTTCCTTAGGCCCTTCAGATGAAACAGAAGAAGAGATGGAGGAAGATTCAATTGCCAATGGATCTTAAAATGCATTTTTCTGTTTTTGAAGAATACTAGTGTACGATTTGCCTTTTGTCAAAGCCTTTTGATTTATTTCTGAAGAACTGTTTTTGTTTAGTTTTTGTTCAGAAGCACCATTAATGTATGTGAATTAAATTTTATACTGTACATTTCGAAGTAAAATAAAACACCTTTTTCCCCCCAATGCATTATAGTGTTTGATACAGTTCATTTAAAATTCTAATGCAGCATTACTTTCAAATGACCACCTTTCAGTCTTCATGTGTCTGTCAGTGTTACAACTGAGTGGAGTAGTGATTAGATTGCTGTGGCCAAATTTTCCCCCTCCCTATTGTTGGACTACAGCTCCCATCAGACCAAGCCAGTATAACTTATAATGAAGGATGGGAGTTAGTTCAGTAACCTAGGGATGGCCACACCTTCCTCGCCCCAGATTTTGTGCTAGTACCTATATACCTAAAGGTTAATCATTTGGTTTTTGCTTAAGGTTGCCTTGTGCCTCCCTTTCAAAGCATGCTGATTTTATTCAGACATGCTACCAAGTCTCATTGGCAGCTCCAAAGCTAATCCTTTGCTCGCACAAGGGATTGTCAGCCCTGTTCGTCCTTTTCTCTATACCTTCATTTTGGGGTTTCCTGCTTCGAGGAGACATCTAAAGTTGAAAGCTGTGGCTTGCATATTGAATGGTTGTGTAGGAGGAGGAATTTCAGCAGGTGCTGCTTGTTTGGTTGTGAGAAAAGCAACGCTTGCTGAATTTTCCCCTCTGTGCAACCTTTAAAAACGTGGGAACCTCTTCCAGTTTTCAATATGGCAACCCTGCCACCAGATGATGTTGGACCATAATTCCAGCATTAGGAGTTATGTAGATGTTATATAGGAGCCCTGGTGGCACAGTGGTTAAATGCTAGTACTGCAACCACAAGCTTGTGAGTTCGATCCTGCCGGGCTCCAAGGTTGACTCAGCCTTCCATCCTTCCGCAGGTCGGTAAAATGAGTACCCAGCTTGTTGGGGGCAATTAGCTAAAAAATACATTGTAAACCGCTTAGATAACGCTCAGTTGATAAGTGGTATAGAAATAAATGCTATTGCTATTGCACTCTTTGTTTGAATCCTTTCTTTTTAAAGTTGAAATGGAATTTAAGCTATAAAGCGGTGTTGTGCTCAGTGGTGGAAACAGTAGAATGATGCAAAGTTCCGAGGCTGCAATCCAGCATCACCCTATTTAGGCGCAGCCTCCTTGGAATTTGCTTGTGAGTAGACTGTGCTGCAGTGATAGAAATACACACACTTGTGTATCTGTGGTTTACATTTCTGCACTACGCTGCTATAGTGCTATCCCACTTTCAACCTCCTGTGGAATTCTGGGGTTTGTAGCTTAGGGAGGCCGAAGGGTTCTCTGGCTGAGACTTCTAAAGGCCCCTCCTTAAACTGCAAACCCCCGGGATTCCACAGGATGTTGAAAGTGGAATCATAGCACTATAACAGTGTAGTGGTTAAATGCCAGTACTGCAAACCCAAAAGGTTGTGAGTTCGATCCTACCCGGCTCCAAGGTTGATTCAGCCTTCCATCCTTTTGCAGGTTGGTAAAATGAGTACCCAGCTTGTGGGGGCATGTACAGAAAAATGTATCGAAATACATGCTATTTGTAAGTTGTTTGCTGCCTCGATCCATATGGAGAGGCGGGATACAAATAAATAATAATAATAATAATAATAATAATAATAATAATAATAATAATAGTGCGGAACTGGCCTGAGAAGCTGTCTTGGAACATTGTGGAGACATTTAATAACCAGATTTAATCTACGCAACTACTTCCCAAAACCTTACTTGTGAGTAGATTTCTGTTTTGTTTAACTTCAGTTTAATATATATATTTATGTGCGTTTTATGTATATTTATGTGTGTGTTTTAGGGGGGTTGGCTTTAGGTGGGCTGGTGGGTGGGGAGGTTTGGGTATGTTTTTTAATGTAATTAATGTATTATTGTTGTTTGCGGCCGCAACCCATGGGGAGAGGTGGGATAGAAATAAATATTATTATTATCATTATTAATTATTATTATTAAGCCATTTTTGCTGTAATATATTTTTATGGTGGGGGAGTGGTCAGTCTTTCAGCAGCCTTCTGACTGAGCCTCTGCATATTTACCCCCAACTTGCCCCCAGCCTCCCTTCCTCTCCAGCAACAGAGCACAAGCAAGGAATTGCACCCTTTCCCCTTTTATATACTCAGCCTCGTCATCAGCTCCATCCTTTACTCCTCCCCCTTTCTTCTGATTGGGTTAAATTTCTCTCCCACCCTTTGCCTTCCGTATGATTGGTGCAGGCGTATCCCTTCCTCATTGGGCGAGAAAAAGGGAATTCTGACGTCGGACTTTCTCATTTGCTAGCCTCGAACGGTGAGTCGGCAGCGGGAAGACCCGGATGTAGCCAAGGCCGGCCGGCTGCGAGATGGCGTTGGGGATGCGGGAGGAGATCCCTGCGCAGCCGCCGCTGGAACAGGAAGGGGCCCGATTCCTCCAGCACACAGGTGAGGCGCGCTGGGTGGAGGGGCCCGCACGGCCTGGGGCCTCCCTGAGGAGAAATCTGCCGCGTCTCCGAATGCCCAAGGGGGGCTGAGGGCCCCTTAAAACAGGCGGCGGGGAGCTGTGAGACAGGCTCCAGATGTTCGGGACTTCAACTCCCAGAAGGCCTAGCCAATAGGGCCGGTCGCCGGGGATTATGGGGGTTGTAGTCCAGAACTTCTGGATGGTCGAGGATTCTCAAAAGCGGGGGCTTTTTATGCAGTCCTGCCCGGGGCGTCGAAGCGCTGCTTGGCTTGGCTGGCAGTAAATATGGAGCCGCTGGGGCTGTCATGGGCTGGGACGTGGAAGGAGCATCTTCCAGGGATGGGCGGCCGCTGCTTTGGGGCTGGTTGTGTACCTTTTAAATCCTTTCTCCCTTAAGGCGACCCTAAGATGAACCTATGGGGGGGTTTTCTTGACAAGGTGGGAGTTGTGCCACTTCTGAGGCTGAGACAGCGTGACTTGCCCAAAGCCACCCAGGGGGTCTCTGTGGCTGAGTGAGGATTCGAACCCTGGTCTCCCACTCCAGTACTCAGACCACTCAGTCCACGGCTCCCATAATTTTTTTTATTTTTATTTTTATTTATTGATTTATTTGCATCCCGCCTCTCCATATGGATCGAGGCGGCGAACAACTTACAAATAGCATGTATTTCGAAACATTTCTATACATGCCCCCAACAAGCTGGGTACTCATTTTACCGACCTGCGAAAGGATGGAAGGCTGAGTCAACCTTGGAGCCCGGCAGGATCGAACTCACAACCTTGTGGCTTGCAGTGCTGGCATTTAACCACTGCGCCCCCATAATGTGCTCCATTGGCTAGTCTGGCTAGAGCTTGTGACAATTACAAGCCTAATAATAATAATAATAATAATAATAATAATAATAATAATAATAATATGGCATAGCTGCTTTTTCCCCATGCCTGCCAGGTTCAAGTCTTCCTCCACCCACAAAATTCATGGAGTGGCCACTTACTCTCATTCAGTTACATTTCTCACGGGTCCAGCTCTGTGTCTAATATTTGCCAACTCAGGCAGCCCTCCAGGGCGTCTCGCCAAGGAGCTGTAGTCCATTGTAACTTATCTGAAATAGACCGTTCCTTCAGTGAATGAAGTCAATGTGATCCTGGGAATTTGACAGAAAATTTGGTGCAAGAGGCAAAAATGACCTTGAAAGAAGAGAGGTAGTTTCCTGCTCCGCAGTCAAGAGGAGCAATTCAACATGTTTCAGCAAATGGTTTATCCGGAACTAGCAATACCCATATTTGAAATGAAACTCCCAGGTCAGGTAAACCTTGCAAAGTAGAAAACATTCTGAACTTTATAGAGACCGCTTGAAATCTTCTCCCAAAATGCATCCAGGGACACTTTTTGTTTTCTTTCCCCAGTCTCCACTTTTCTCATAATTTCCATTTCGTGGCCAAGTTTCTAGATCCATGGATTGGTGTTTGTTTTTTTTAACATTCTGGAGATAGCTAGTGAGGCAAACCTATCTGGCCCCCCCCCTTTTTTTTCCCTATCATGGATGCTGAGTAAGGAATTCAAGAGGCAGCTGTTGTTACCTTGCCTCTTACAGGTAGGCATGCATACAGTAGGATTGGTTAGAGTAGAATCCCATACTTTACCAGCTCAAGATTGATTGTATTGTTTACTACAGAGACCTCGCAGCCACCTAAAACTGACAATCTCCCCTTCTCCACCGTCTTTGCAATATCCATGTTGCTGGGGGAAGAAAACTTCCAGCTAGACAGAGGAAAAGGGAGATGTTGAGTGGGTGTAAAAAGACTCTGTAAAAAGGAGCTTTTTTATGAGAAGATTTGTTGACTGTGGTTTGCCTGTAAAACTTCAACCACAAGACTTTGTTATCTGTGCAGCAAACTAGTACAGGTGTTCACAGGCCCTGTACTTTCTGGTGACCAGATGCTGAATGGAAATAAACAAGAGAGGCTTTGATATGTTTTTCCTCTGTCTGCTCCCAGGGGATGGCATTTCCTACTGAGGGAGCTAAGTTTGGCCTCCACCCTGTTGCTCTTCTCTATTCTTTGGAAATTATTCCAGGTGAATCTCAGAGAGGCTCTTAATTGAGTGGTGTTCTTTTTAAAATCAACAATATGTTTTAATTTTATTGTTATGAGCATTCTTTTTGTCATTTAGCTGTCATAAGTGTTATTCTTAAAATGTAATCAATCAATACAAAGTTTATGCAGGTATTTAAAGCATTTTACAGATAGACAGACAGATAGATAGATAGATAGATAGATAGATAGATAGATAGATATGTATATATGTATATGATTGTGTATGACTATATAATATACACCTGGGCCAGTTTGACTTCAGCGAAGTTATACATCATGTGGTTTTATATATATGTGGTCAATTACACACACACACACACACACACGCCTTTCCTTGGCAGTCATGACGTAAAATTTTGAAGTGACAACGCAAGAAAATGGCTGCGTAAGATACTGTATCAATGCTATTATTGCTCATGTTACATTATTGAACACCTGCCTTCCATCCTGTGTCCAATATCATCAGTTAATTCTTATGTCTCTTTGTGCTTTATTCTAGTAGGTTCAGTGCTCTCAGACTATGGCTGGTACATCCTCTTCAGTCTCATTGCTGTTTATTTACTTATACAAAAACTTGCCAAAACACTTCGAGGCACCAGAAGGCCCTGCTTGGACACAACAGTCATTGGTTTGTATGGGGCTGGGAGAAACTGTGTTGATCCATAGTAAAAAGTTGCTTGTCGTTTTCTTTTACCTTTAGAGTGACTTCTGCATGTGTTACAAGATTTTACATAGCTAGATCTGTATGGATAATATCCACTTAAGGACAATAAACATTCTTTGAAATGTTAATGTTTATAAAATGTGGGGTGGCTTTATAAGGTGTGCTATGTAGAGGGACATGAACATTGCATTCTGCTAACTGAAAGAAAGGTTGGATATACATGTATACAATAAAATCAGTCATATATGGGTACTCCATTGAGGTTGCCTGACTAGAGAAGTTGTGTGAAAGAGCACCAAAAGTGCCTTGTTTTCCTACATTTTTCTCCAGAAAAATCTGTTGGTTCTTAAAGACTTACACATATTGGACTTTGCAGATATTGTGCTTTTGGCTGTGCTCCCTTAAACCACATCCTATAATCCTCTGGATGTGCATATGCACATGCGCACACATACATAACACAAGTTCCATCTCACTTTTGCTTTTTTGGAGTATGTGTGTTTTGGAACATTGAGGGTCTCAGTATCTTCACGGTATTCTGAATGTTAATTTCTATCCCCCATTTTTTTGGCCAGGAGAAACTTTTGTGATAATTGGCAATCACTTCCTGTACCAAAATCATTTGGATTATTCACAGGAACTATTCAGTTAAGTTGGAAGCGTTTATCTGTATTAAATATTGATAAACTACAGTGGAGCTGGCTTATGTCAGGAACAGACAAATGCTCATAAGGTAGTGCATACCTGTTTAGGTTCCTTGGAAATGCTGACTCTCTTCTTTGGTTGATTAGAACCTGATGCTGTGGTCAGACGACAAGAGGCTCTGCTTGCTGCCCGTCTGAGAATGCAGGAAGAACTGAACGCACAAGCAGAAAAATTCAAAGAAAAACAGAGAAAGGTAATGTTCCAGTCTTGTATCTGATCAGGAGACGTCAAGATTTACAGATAGACAGATACAGACGTGTGATATAGAGAAATATTAACAATGTTAATGCAACATCTAATACAATATAATTACTAGAAATGTTAGTTAAAACAAATTATTAAGTTGTAAAAATCAATAAACATTTCAGAATTAATTATGGAAAGAAGCTACATCTAGTTCAATAACGTTTTATACAAATACACAATATACAATTTTAGATTTTTCTCCTGCAACTGGCCAAATGGCAACAATTACATGTTCCATTTTATTCATAAACTGAACAAAATGTACATAAATCTGACTTGTACTCTTCATCTGGAAAAATTAGTACCATAGGTGATGGCCAGAATCTTGTATATCTTACACCTGTTTAAATCCCCCTACAGAAGCAGTCAGGCATTTTTGTCCAATGTGGGGTATCTGCATTCTGGAAACAGATCTGCACTTGAGAGGCCAGATTTGCGTTTGTGTATGCATTGCCCATATAGTTTCACATGTTTCACATTGCCCATTTAGTTTCACAGTTGCATAATGTTGCAAGTCATAACAAGGCTGCATTGTACAGTGCACCCTCCATATATGTGGGGGGTTCCATTTTGAGAACCTCCATGTAAAACAAAAACTTAAACATCACATCTCATTGAAGTCAGTAGATGCACCCATCATATCCACTGACTGTAAAGGGAGTGACACTTTGTGCAACCTTGCATTTGTGGATATGGAGGTCACACCAAAAGAGAGTGCACTGTACAACCACTATGTGACTTCATGAACTTAAAAATTACGCTCCATCTCTTTGATCTCTTGTGCCTTTTTACAGTACATAATACAGTAAAGGTAGTCTGAATTACTTGGAAGTCGTCTCTAGCACATGAAATTTGAAAATGCAGGTTTGAAGGTTTCTGAGGCATTGTAGCAATCAAGAATAACTGTTTGGCAAACTCCTTTCCTTTCCCTACCCAAAGCACAAGAGTGGTCTGTTCTGGTGAATCGTACCAGCAAGCAAGGTGTACATGGGCCTGTTCGGTTTTGTATTCCAAAGGAGCCATTGCCATGGTCAGAGCCAACCTCTTTTAAACTCTGTCCTCCCCACTGAGAGAAAGTAATAAACTGAGCTGTGCTATGAGTTTGAACATTGTACTTGTTTTCTCATGTGGCCATGGAAATAGCTTTGTTGAAATGAAAGCAGGATACCTGTTTCTTTCTCCCTGCAGTGAAAAGACTCTTCCTATTTTAGGTTCTTGATGGATTGAGAGTTCTCAGGAAATGAGAGAGCCTAAACAATCTTGATTCTGAATCCTTCCTCCAAACTCCATATTTGCCTACATCTGGCCTGTCAATCTTCTGATCCTACAGCTAGAGTGGAGAACCTTTGGGTCTACAGTTCCCATTAGCCCTACTCAGCGTTGGCCAGTAGCAAGGGATTGTGGGAGCTATAGTCCATAAGGTTCCCCAACTCTTCCGTCCAGAGCCAAATGGTAATCTGTGGTGCTTGATTCCCAACCCTGCCCTCTTTGTCAAGTGCCAGGCTGGCAGCAGGCATGGAAAGACCAAGCCCCTGGTGAGCTGCGTTTAGTTAGTGGATCACCCAGCTTGTGCAGATTTGGCTTAAATAGCATATCAAACTCTTTAACTGCTAAATCTATGTTTGCCTCTTAGCTTGAAGAGGAGAAGCGAAGACAAAAGATAGCAATGTGGGAAAGCATGCAGGAAGGAAAGAGTTACAAGGAGACTCTTAGACAGAACCAGGTTAGTATTTTGGGTGAGAAGTGGAGAGAAAATATTTCAGTTTTGGTGATAAGCCTAAAACAGAGTTGACTTTTTGAATATTAGGAACCTGAGCCTGGAGCCTCAACGTCAACTGCTGTCCCAAAGCCAAAGCCAAAAAGAAAATTACGAGAAGGAGGTAAGTTCCAGATCTGTGTGGCTGTTTGCATTCAGTAGCAGAGGAGTTTTTCGGGGAGGGCACTAAGGTTTCTTTGTGATATTCTGCATAATGTTATCTTTGGCTGATACGATAGATCCTCCATATCTGCTGGGAGTTCACCACAAATGGCAAACAACAACAACAACCCACAAATGATCACATCCCATATTATTAAAAAGCAGCAATGTGTCTACAGACACTTCAGCCCATCTGGATTCATGTTGCCTCCATTTTATGTGAAGCTCTGCCATTGCCTGAAATCACAGATACAGAGGTTGCAGATATGGAGGGTCTATTGTGCTACCCAAGTTATTTTCCATCAAGCTGTATTTCTTGAAGAAGCTTTCATCCCCATGCCTATGTTGATCCATGGCTTTCTTTTCTGCTTTTCAGTTAAAAAAAATACAGTAATAAGGTGAAAAAGGGTGGGTATATAGGATATAATAATGAGCTAAACATGTACATTAATACAAGTTAACCATATATGAAGAAAAAGCCTACTTTATGTTGGCACTTCTGAGACATGAATTATGCACAGATAGAGAAGAGTAAGATTCTCTAGTGATTGAAGGGTAGATAGTTTTGCAGTACAGACTTTCTTCCAGCAGCCATGATATACAGGATCCAGTGTGTCGTCCATCATTTGAGTTCTAGGTCACACAAATAGAAAGTACATGTGCATCTACAAACATCAGTTTTTCTAGTACAAAGTTAACAAGTTGAAAGACACCCAGCCCAAAATGGAACCACTGATGGACATATGCCACAAAGAAGCATTTTCTACAGTACCAATATTTAGATAAAGTGGACAGTTTCTTCCTGAGAATATGTGGGCATTTTTGTTAACTACAGAATCGTTATCATCATCAACAACAATTATTATTGTTATTATTTCTTACCTGCCTCATCCTATTGATTGAGATAGAAAAAAAACAAGAAACATATAACACAGTTTACAGGGTATAAGGTTTAAAGCTGATTAAAGTTTAAAGGCCATTAAAAGAACATATAAAACTAATATATATTAAAAACAGTGCAGAATTTAAAATCCATAATTTAGAAATATCCTTAATGGAAGAGATCAGTTGTTAAGGGCTGCTCTGAACTTGAACTCCAGCTATTGAATCACTTCCAGCAGTGTTTCCCTTTGTTGCTGTTACCTGAATGTCTCTGATTTTCTTTCACTGCTCTTTATTTTATTTTTAATTATTTTATGCAATTTGTATCCCATATTTCTAATTTAAAATAAAAGTCTAACATCTTATTTGACAAAAGTTAAAATGTGGTCAAACAACTTCTGGATTTCTCTGAATGATCATGTTGCTGAACTTTTTCTCTCTTATCCCAGGTTACAACCCCCTGTCTGGAGAAGGTGGTGGGACTTGCAGTTGGAGACCAGGACGCAGAGGTCCTTCTTCGGGTGGATGAGGCTAAGTTCTGCTGGTGTCTTCTTTGGACACTGGCAGGCATTAACCTAGCCCCACAGCAGTGGCTGTCTATGGGTTGCTTGACACAGGGACTTAGTGGAGGATAGAAAAGTACTGTAGTGGCCTCAGAGATATTTGAAACAAACAAAAAACCCTTAAATATAACTAGTAATGCCATGAAAGCAGCAGGAGGAAAATGGTAGAAGCTGACAGGAAATCATGTCATGAGGGGTGACTTGATTTTTCTCTAGAGAGAGATCTTGTATCCATAGCATGGCAATTTTGTTTAAGACAAACGGCTTTTCTTTTTGGGACTAAAGTATTTGTCATCCATGTGTTCCGTCAGATTCTTTTTCTCTGCAATGGGAACATCTAAACTACCTGCCAAAGTGCCTTGGGATCTTCAGGGGGAAAAGCTTGCTTGTTCACTTTTTCCCCACCCCAGTGTTTTTTTTGGGGGGGGGTAAGTTTCAGACACCAGAGCTGGGTTTTCCTCACAGCAGGTTAATAACTGAATATCCAACAAAAGAAAAGCAAAATGACTAGGGCCATTTCTGCACTAGGGTGCTATAGCGCTATTATTCCACTTTCAACATCCTATGGATTTGGCCCCTCCCTAAACTGCAAACCCCAGGATTCCACAGGATGTTGAAAGTGGAATAATAGTGCTATAGAAGTCTAGTGTGGAAATGGCCTCATAGTAAGGCCAGTGAAACTGTGTAAGGCCTTTTGAGTAAGAAGCATTGAAAATTGTGCTGCTTTGGATTTTGAGACCCTGGATATCTTCTGCCAGCAGTTTCCAAACTGGCTGTGCCATGCACTCATCCTGTTGGCAAATACATCCAATCATACCTTGAGGTCATACCATAAAATCTTGAGCTTGATTATGGGGTTCAGCCCCTCAAAAAAGGTGGAGCGATAAATGCATATTAGGTTCACGGATAAACTCCCTGTTGCAAGCAGCACTAAATGATGTGGTCCTTATAAATGGTGGACACGCCACTGAGGACCTCTGAAGCTAGACAGCTTATTGGGGACAGTTCTTGCCCTATCCTCTTCCTCTTTCATCTGCTTTGTATGACAAAATACTGTAAATAACGTTTGCAGTCTGTCTTTTTCTGTGGCTCTTTTCTATACAGGAAAGTATGTATTCTGGCTTAATGAACATGTCTTAAGATTGCAGCCCTATACACAGTTACCTTGAAGTAAGCCATGTTGAACTGTGTGCTTACCTCTGAGTAAACATGTATATGACTGTGCTATAAAACAAGTTACATTATTGCTGTGTGGCTTGTTCTGGACAGAAAGTCACTGTCTGCCCACTCCAAACTGTTACTTAATAAAATCTATTTCTTTAGTGTGAGAAGTATTCTTAACTCTTTGCACTGTAGCTTAAGCACTAACAAACACACACAGAGGCATCTTTACCCCAGGAAGCTTGCAGTCTTGATTTTCCCAGGGAGAGGATATTTATTTCTTTTAAACCATTTTAATACCATGTTGCCTTCAGAGGCTGTCATTTAAACATCAGCATACCATAAACAATAAACAAGAAGAACAATGTGAAGCACTCATAAAAAAACACCTTCCAGCTGAGTTAAAAGGACTGAAGACCCAAAAGTTTTCCTGGAAGGAAGGAGGGGAAAAAAAAGCATCAAGAGAAATGCTATTCCTCAACCGCACTTGGAAAAGTTACCTTTTGGATTGCAGCCCTCAGAATTTTCAAATCAGCACTGGTCATACTGGTTAGGGATTCAGGGAATTGGAGACTCAAAGTAACTTTTCCAAGCACTTTTAATGACTGGCAGGGGGAGTGAAGAGAATTTTTCTTCAGTGGTATATTGTGAGAGAGGGTTCCAAGGATTACGGACAGTGAAAGAGAGTGGGCAGTTTCAGGATCTTTCGTTATTCTGGAAATGTACCTTCCATGGAGAATTTCTTAGCCAAGACTTCAGCCCAAGTGACCTTTTGCCACAGGAGTCTTCTGCGTACCTATGTTTTTTTAGCAGTTTCCTGCCACAAAATAAATAGCACAGGTGGGTATGTGTTAAAGAGCTATGCTTCATTAGGTCTCCCCAGCATGAGTTTTGCTCTGCATTCACACATATAAATGCTGCTCATCTTTCCCTTCGTGCTGGGTTTCCTCTCCAGACACAGTTTACCATGGTGCAAACTGGGTGTGCTTAGCTCTGGATGTTAAAGGCTAACATTGGGTATGTGAGAACCATTTGGAGCAGGGAGCTTTCAAATATATTTGGCAAACAGCCTTGTGAGATGAAATAGGAGCAAACCCATGGATTATATCTAAAATTCTTCCTGCATGAATTCGCCCATAGCACACAATACATACAAAGCTGCTTTCCATCAAGTGAAACCACAGGAAGAGCTGTGAAGCATAGCTCTTCCTTGTAAAGACAATGGTTTCTCCAGCATGTTATGAAATTTATGATAGTCTACCTTTCTTCCAAACGTGGGACTCTTGGTGACTCACAACAGGTCTAAAAAACCCACAATTGGTTGGACTATTTAAACAGTTTATCCTACTGAAACAGACCTGAATTAAAAACATTTTTAAAAAGCACAGCAGGTTTTTTTTAAAAAAAGATGCAGCATCCTTTGTTCAAAGGCTATCAGCAGGCAGGCAGTTGCAACACGCTTGTCTGAATTAAAAAATACAAAAAGGTTTGCCTACCAGTGGAAAGACAAAAAGAATGGGGGAACGTCTTGATGTTTTTTGGAAGAAGTCCTATAGCCTGAATTTCTTCCACCAAGAAAACAGTTGCCCCCCCCAGCCCCACAGTGAGCTTCTGGGACATAAAAGGCCCTTTCCTGGGGATCTTAAAAGCTTAAGGCTTCAGGAGCAAAGATGATTCCCAGGCATCTGTGACAAGTCCACATCTGAATGCTATATGTTGATGTGTTCCTCCACAGGTTAATTCTTACTTTCCTTGCTATGGAGGGAGGGCTAGTAGACCTAGTGATTGTTTAGAAATGTTCTTAACTATTTAGTCACTTGCTGCTTCCCAAAGAAAGAAGCAACAGGGGAGAGCTTGCAGTGATCCATTTATCCCAGGAAAACAAATTGGGGTGGAAAGAGGAGATAATGCCAGAACACTCCTCAATTAGTTTATGTGGAATTTAAAAAAAAAATGTTGTATCCACCTGCCAAAAATGCTGTTAAGAGTTCTGAAAATAGAATGCGAATGAAAGGTCAAATATCGGTTGACTGTTGTTGTGGTTGCTCTCTTCAAGACATTTCCTACTTATGGCAGCCCTGTCACAAGGTTTTCTTGGCAAGATTTGTTTAGAGGGGGTTTGCCATTACTTTCCTCCAAGGCTGAGACAGTGTGACTTGCCCAGGGTCACCCAATGGGTTTCCATGGCTAAGTGGGGATTTGAACCCTGGTTTACCAGTCTTAGTCCAACTCTCAAACTACTACAGCATGCTGGCTGTCAGAGTATATTAGAAGAGTTAAAACAAGGAAGAAAGGCACTGTGACAATTCAGATAACAATAAAATGTAAGACTCAAAATTTTTTAAAAAGAAGGCTAAAGTCCAATAAATCAACTATGCACTTAAGAGTCACAGGTCTAAGTACTGCTATACAGCTCTAGTTCGGGATGTAAATATACACCTTATCCTGCCAGCTTCTGCCTCAAAGCTGCTGCAGAATGACTACAGTGTCATGGTTATTGACTGAAGTTCTCCCCCAATTTTGACGCTCCATTTTCATAATAGAAACAACCCCATCTGAAAACGAAACATTTTCTAACTAGCGCAAAGCTCACAGGCCTTTTTGGGGGTAGAGAGCAGTCTTTGTGTCATCAAGGATGGAAGCTATTTTAGGCACTCAATAAGGTGAAGAACTCAATAGGACCAAAACTGGGTAGCTTCATCCTTGGTTGAACTGAGTGAACCCTCTGAATATCAAGCCCCTGTTTAAGGTAGTAAAAACTTTGTTTTCTACACTGTAGGGAAAGATTTGGTCTCCCTTCTTTGCACATACATGGGTACCTTTTTATGGTGAGCCCTCACGAGGGCAGCATTGGTCTTGAGTTCTGAAAAGAGTCCAGCGTCACCAACAATTGCTAATCCAAGCATACAGGAAGGCTGATTAATACTTGCCTGACAGCAAGCTGAAGTAAGACTTTCTGAAACATCTGGCTCAAAAAAAGGCCATCCAGAGCAGCTTTGGGTGCCGGAAATGTGGAGGGAGCTGCGAGGCATCTGCACCGTCCAGGAAAAAAAGTGAGAGTAGCTGGAAATAATTGTAACAGAGACAAATGCTCCTGCTTGCCCAGCTCGGTTTTTCCACAGTGACTGTGCTACCTTGAATATGCAAAATGTCATGCTTTTTTTTTCTCCAATGGTCTGCACGGTTTTTAAAGGCCTGGTTGGGGCACCTGCTTCCAAAGGAACATTTTCACGTCTGCCTTAATAATTTTTTTTTTAATCTAAGGAAAAGGCTTTTTAAAAACTCTCTCAATTTAAACATAGTAATCATCAGATACAATAAAGAATTTAAGAGCCAATATGGTGTGTGGCAGTTTGAGCATTGGACTAGGCTTCCAGGAGACCAGGGTCTGAATCTCTGCTCAGATGACCTTGGGCAAGTCACACTCTCTCAACTGCAGGGAAGGGCAAAGGTAAACCACCTCTGAACAAATCTTGCCCATGATAGGTTCACTTGAAGGTCTCTGCAAGTTGAAAATGACTTGAAAGCACACAAAAACCACAGAGTAAAGTATTAGAAACACAGCCTTGTTTAACACAGTTGTAAAAGTTAAGTTTCCTAAAGCATACCAGACTGCACACCGGGGAGAGGGAGGAACAAATACCACCATCATCCAGGGAAGAGAGGGAGCCTGTTGCCTTCTGGTCTCTCCTTGAAGACCTTTGCCTGTTATTCATTCATTCCCTTGAGGACCAGGTATGGAGCCAGCTGCTGGAAAATTGGCCAGAGCACCACCAACTGTCCCCTTTTGACAAAGAATATAAACTAGATCCCTTTGGCGGTGGGGCTGCTGCCCAAAGGGGTCACCCCTACCGTGGGGGTCACTTTTTTCGGGATACTGCAAAGGTAGGACCAGTCCGGTTTAAGAAGGAGGGAAGTTCTTTTTTCATTATTATTTCTATTGCCTTTTTTCTTTAAATAACTTGTCCTGCTGGCAACAATAACGAGCACAGGATTAAACACGGAAGCAGTCACTGACCTCATGATGAGCAGAGGGTGGTAGACAATGGGGAGGTCATTGGATCCCCATGAGAGAAAGGAAAGTCGCACTGTACTGGTTGCCCCCAAGCTGCCTTCCACTTCAAATAGTCTGAGTAGCTTTGACAACAGGCCTCCTGGGCTGTCCTTCCCATCTACCTCCAAGGAAGCTGTTCTAGTTCTAACTCTGTGTCTGCTGTCGTAATAGGTTGAATGAGGGTGAACAAATTGAAGCTTCATCTAGCTAAGACGGCAGTGCTCCTGTTTAGCCGAAAGGCAGATGAGGGAGTAGGGATTCAGGTTATGGTAGATGGGTTTACACTGTTGGGTGTAGCTTGGGTGTACTCTTGAACTCAGCCTTGAGCTGGGAGCCTAATTTAAGCAGTGGCCAGGAGTGTATTCACACAATTTAAGGCTAGTACCTTTGGAGATGTCAGATCTTGCCAGTGACACATGGTCTTGGTTATAACCTTTTTGGATTACTATAACTCACTGTACAGGAAACTGCCTTTGGAAACTATTGGGCAACTTCAGCAGGTCCAAAATGATGCAGCCTGACTACTGACCAGGTCCAGTTACAGGGAACGTATAATTTATGCTCACATAGCCTCCAACTGATATGATGGGGACAGTCCTGAATAATCCTCTGTCAGCCCACTTTTTCAGCTCCTTTTAAAATGTCCCAGTTTCTTTCCTCTCCTCCCCCTTTTCTCCCTTTGTCCTCAGCTTATTTCAATTGCTGAAAACTGAGTTCAGAGTACAAAAGTAGTTTGTACTGAATTAACTTAGCAGAAGGGAGAAGAATTTGCTGTTTTCTTTAGACACAGGCAAAAGTAAACTCCTACAGCCCTTCCTAGCTTGTGCGCTCTTCCTGTTTAATAACTTTTGCCATCCTGACCACACTCTGATGCTGTTTGGCTGTGCATGACCAGTTTTCATCTGTGAAATGTTGGAAGATGTGCACTTACAAGTCCCTTGTCACCTGGTAGCAGCTGTTCCATTAGGTTGCAGCAGAAAGAGATGGGAAACAAGCCACATCACCAGCTCTGCTGAAAGGCCTGCTCCTCAGACTCCTTCTCTCCTTGAAATTTTTCTATTACAGCCAGGCATTATCACCACTACTATTTAACTTGTAGTAATTGGAGCCTGACCTTGCATTTCCCCCCTCTTCTTTCCCTATTCCCTTTCCCTTTTATGTTCTGTATTTTAGATTTTAAGCTTGAGGACAAGGACTGTCTTTTCTTATAGATTATATGGAAGACACCGGAAGGCTTTTTGGCTAAACAGTGAAGTAGAAATACTTTGGTTAAATACACGTACACAGACTACAACGTTTGCATTCTCCACTGATACATAGAGAATGAATAAAAGGATGTCGGACTACAACACCCAATCATCCCAGGTGGAGCCCTAAGGATGGTGGGAGTTGCAGTCAATCATATCTGGAAGGTGCAAAGTTAGAGAAGTCTGCTATAGATGCAGGGTGATAGTTGAACACAGCTGATGGAATGATGATTGCTTTAATGAATGAATGACTTGAAAGCATGTATACTCACACATAGATTTAGGGAGCAACTGCATATATTGTGAGCAAAACCCCAGAGGTCTCCAGTGAAGTAACAACCCCCACACAGTGTTAAGTTATCTCTAATTTCAGTGCCTTCTGAAAACAGTGGTTGACCACAATGCAATCCAGCTGGAAATGGCTGCAGAGGAAAAAATTAGGTGCTCTATTATTTATATGCCCAGGAAAATCTCAAATAAACATAAACAAACACTCCTCTTTTTGCATTTCTTTTCTTCATGTTAGAATGGCCAGCCATACCTTATTCCTCCCCGAAAAAGGGGAGACTCTAGACGGTGACTTGGAAGTGGAGCTGGAAAGGTGACAGCAGGCAGAGTTTTAGGTCTCTTCAAAGGACAAGCCACTGTACTAAACAAACGACTTTCTTTGTATTGTGTGGCAGTAGGAGATGGCTTTTCCTAGACTGCTCATGCTGTACGTGGAATTAACGTCTTTTGAAGACACAAGAACTTACAATAAATTGATTTGGCTAACAAAAGGAGGGGCATCACCACATAAGGGGTTATTTTTTAAAAAATCAGACATATTCAAGAAATATTTTTATCAGTTACTCATAGTTAGGATGCTTAAGTGGAACCTGAAGATATTAGGGACACTGTACCTTTGAATCCTTGCTGCAGTGGACCAACAAACAGGGAAGGCAGACACTTTTATTCTTTGCTTGTAAATTTCCTGACACCTCCAGAATACAAAGCTCTGAAACATTGTGTGAAGAATGTTGGAGGCAGTCTTACAGCAGATCTGATAACTGGTCCATGTAGCTCAGTATTATCTACACCAGGAAGGGAAAGCTCTTCCCTCACACTCTAAGTCCCATTGGCCCTCCGGAATGGCCAATGGTTAGGAATGATGGGAGCTGCAGTCTGACAATATCTGCAAGACCGCAGATTTTGCACCCCTGATATATTGATCAGCAGCAGCAGCAGAGATCTGATTCTTTACTACTTTTTCTATTCAAGAAAGCAGTGAGTAATATTAGCAATTTTCTTCTCACTGCAAGAAAAGTCTTCAGATCCTGGGGTCTGCAGGTTAGTGAGGGGCATTTAAAATCCTTAGCCAGAGAGAGGAAATTACAAACCCCAGAATTCCACAGGATGTTGAAAGTGGAATAATAGCACTATAGCAGTGTAGTGTGGAAAGGCCCTTACTCTGCACTAAATTCGCACATGGTGGTTTTATGCCGACAATAATTTTTCTACACAAAAATACCTAACAAACTATTTCCTGCACAGAAAAATACTGTTTTCTGAGCAAAACAAAGGCCTGTGAATTTTGCACAGAACACATTCTGAAGTGTGCAGATTCTTGTCACTCCAGGATTCTTCTGACCAAGGTTTCTCCACAGTTGAAAAATAAGGGGTGTTTTTTGAAAAAAAATTCAATACTTTTCCATCCCTAGACAGCAATCTAGGGCACGAGTTAGCAATGTGTGCTACTAGCCAGCATAGATAATGATGAAGGCTGATGGAAGTTACAGTCCCAATAATACCTGGAGGATCAAAAGTTTCCCATCCTCGCTCTAGGGTCTCTTTCCCTGCTGCATCTGGCAATTCCATGGACTGAAGCAGGATTCCAGCCTTTTGCATGCAACACACCCAGCTGTGGCACTTTCCTCTTAAAGAAACAAGAGAGGAAGTTGTACTTTTTGGGCAGTCAGCTTTCCTGGAGCAATCGTGTCATCTGGGTTAGCCCAGAAACCTTTCTCCAGTAAGTGGCTTTCTCCCATAGAATACTGAGGAATATTTTCTGACACGAAAAGGTAGTCTATGGATCGTATTAATCATCAGTTAGGTTACTGCCACCCCTTTTACAAGGATAATTCTCTGGGGCCAACCCAAGATGTCTTGCTGCCTGAGGCAGAGGAAAAAATGGTGCCTTCCTCTCCGCAGTGAAGCTGCCTGGGACCCAATTCTAGCCAATTTATTTTGGCATGTGAGGTGGAAAATTGCACAAATGCCTCTTCCTTTCCCTGGCAGTAAAAATACACCACTACCACCACTCTAAATAACAATTTGCTCCCATTTAGCAACACCTCCCTCCAAATTGCTGCCTGAGGCAGGTCCCTCGCTGCTCTCTTTCTATCGGCAGGGCTTTGATTAAGTTTTAATCGCATGGCAGAACAGTGTTGAAAGTGGCACACTGTGTTTTTATCTAGTAGTTTTAAAGTTATGTTTCAAACATATTTCAAACTTTTTTCAACTATGTGCTTCTAATAACACTGTGGTTTAATCATTTTTTTTAAAAAATCTCTTGTAATATGACATTTCAGCTAAGGAGAGAGCCAGCATCATAAAAGTGGCTTGAATGTTGGAGTGGGAATCTGGGAGATCAAGATTTGAATCAGCCATGAAAATCTATTGCAGGACTGCATTTGTGTGCCAGATTTAACACCCTGATTCCAATTTGTAGTTCTAACTAGGACAGAACCACTGAAACAATGGAATTTTTGTATTAAGTGTTGATTTACCAAGTTGCCACTGATTCAAAGGATTTACTAAATACTGAAAACTGCATAGCATCTAGAAGAATCACGGATTTCACTTCCCATAAGCCCCAAACAGCATCGCTGGTGGTAAGGGATTGTGGGAGTTATAGTCCAAAAATCTACAGGGCCTAATGTCCCCACTCCTGACCTAATTCAAACATTAATAGCACAAATTACAGAGTGCATTCGTATTCAGGCAGAAGTCCCACTGAGTTGAATGGGAGTTAAGAGTATATCTGCACTATATATCAACTGTCATGGCTCCATCTTACCAAATTTTGGGATTTGTAACATACAGAAGTATTTAAGAATTTCACACTAAAGAGTTCTAGTCTATTATTCCGAATTCTTGAAGGACCCTGATTTAGGCCATTTCCGCACTACGTTCTTATAGCGCGATTATTCCACTTTCAACATCCTATGGAATCCTGGGGTTTGCAGTTTAGGGAGGGGCCAGCCGGCCCATCCGTAAACTGCAAACTCCAGGATTCCATAGAATGTTGAAAGTGGAATAATCGCACTATAAGAGTATAGTGCGGAAATGGCCTTAATCCTCAAGCCCTCTTCCCAGGGTACCCTGAAAGCTGTAGTCCAAGGGATTGCCCTAGAGCCCTATAAATTCTTCTTATGTGCTTTCAAGTTATTTCCAATTTATGGCAAGCCTAAGGTGAACCTGCTATGAGGTTTTCTGAGGCTGAGAGTGTGTGATATGCCCAAGGTTACCCAGTGGGTTTCCAGGGCCCAGCAGAGAATCAAACCCTGTTCTCCATGGTTGTAGTCCAAACTCAGACTCCTACAAATCCCCAAATTTTGTAAGATGGAGCCATTGCAGTTAAACTGTTTTCAAACTAATGTAACTGCAGGGTGGAAATACTCTGCCTCACAGAAAAGTGTATGTAAGATTGTAGTGTACCAGCATAATCCACTCAAAAGTAAATCTCACTGAATGCAGTAGGGATCATTCCCAACCTAACTTGGCTATCTACACTCTTGTACACTCTACCAGAAAACTGTAACCAAAGGCAAACTTTGTAGCCCCAACAACCAATTGGATTCCCATTGCCAACTCCTGCCTTTTGCTCAACATCCTGGCCTGATAAAGACCTCTGTGGAGCTGTAAAGCTTGCCTACTCTTTGCTAGATCTTAATGAAATTTCTTTAGTGTTCTGTTTTGCTTTTTCAAAAAAATTCTGATGGAAGGACAATGTCTTTCTGTACTTGATACGTGCCTTTTATTCTTAAGTAAAAGTTCTTAGCTCTATTAATGGGGGAAAAAAGTAGAGTGTTTACAGTGATGTCAGTGGAGCCATGCCAAATCCCAAGGTGAAAATGTTCCAGATTGAAGCTGGGATGTTATAATTCATGCAGAGCTGCACATGCTGTCTTATTAATAAACTATATACCTGCGATAAGCCAAGGTGGAAGGACAAGCAATGTACTCACATGATAAATTACTTAGTAACTCTATACTCATTCTTCTACAGCTTCTAAGTAATCTATTTCTGAATGGTAAAGTCCTGCAGTGTGTGTTTCCCCCTCAACCACTTTCTTTCTCTTTTCTTGTCCCCAAAAAAATCTGCATGCTAGACTGTATTTGGAGACACCACTGGGAGGAGAACGAAAAGCTATCGGAGGGTATGACTTCTAATCTCAGGGCTGCATTGTGCCAAAAAGCCAACCAGGAATGGTCATACATCAATGTTGTAGACTTAAGATAAGAGTCCTTGAAGATAACTTTCTGATAAAATACCCAAGCAAACAAGTTTGATTTTGTTCCCAGGCTACATTTCATGTCTCGGGTTCTCTGAGCAGGTTCACAGGAGCTGATCCTGATCAAAGTATATGAAAATAAAACCAGCCCATTCACAGTATCTATTTTCTGCTTGAGTTCGATGTGTACAGTCAGCCCTCTGTATCTGTGGGTTTAACTTTTTGCAGATTTACTCACAGATTATTTGCCGTCAGTTCTGCTGCCTCCCTATGCCGTTTTTAATAAGGACTGCAAGCCTTGTGAGACAGAGAAACTGCTAATGAGGCTTGTAAGTCCCTATTAAAAATGTTGTGGGACAGCAGTGGAGGTGGCATTAAGCCCCACCAGCCAGCCACCCACTTCTGCCTTGTGAAGGAACCCTGATGCCTCAAAGGAATCCATTGTGGGTTGAATATGATGATCATACTTTTAAAAAAAATGGTTTGGGAGGGCCTAGAGTTATTCACAATTTTTCACTTTCACGAGGATCCTGTGCCCCTAACCCTAGTGAATGTGGAGGGATGACTGCATTTACTCAATTATAAAAAGGCTGCATGTATCATCTGCAAATCTTTAAAGATAAAATGCATTGTTGTTGTGGGCCCGGGTTGTTTCTGACCTATCATGGGGTTTTCTTGGAAGGATTTGTTCAGGAAGGGCCTTTGCCATTGCCTTCCTCCAACGCTTGTGACTTGCTCAAGGTCAGCTGATGAGTTTCCAGGGCTGAGCAGGGATTTGGACACTCGTCTCCCACAGTCCTAGTCCAACATCCAAATCTGGATCCACTGCAAAATGCTTAGGTGTAAATAAATAGGCAAACTGAATAATGGCCAATGCCTCACATCAGTGGTTCTTAACCTTTTCTGTACCAGGGACCTTGCCCAATGTTTTTGTGCAGTATCACCACTGTCCAACTGATTGCCTGTCTGCCTGCTTATGGTCTCATTGTGCAACGGAGGAATGCAAGACGGCTGTCTCCACAAACCCAGTGAATCAAATGGTGCTTTGAAGGCACTCTGAAACAGATAACTCACCATCCAAGAATGAGTAGCTACATGTGAAATGGTTACACTTGCAGAATTTCGCTTACTCAGCAGTGAACTCAACATGCCGATTGTGTAATGCCCAGAAAATTGAGAACAACCATATGTGTGGAGAAACTTATGTGTGCGTATGACCTCAACAAGATTCCAAACATTAAATTCTAATTCTTCCTTCTGAAGAATAATACCATCTAGTCCAACTCTAAATGCTTATTTACAAGTAACTTGTCAATATACATTTCCCACATTTGCAACATTTTGAATGTACAATGTTTCTCCAGAAATAAATAAATGAAAGTCTCTCTCCTGGTGTATCTCTGCAGTTAAGCAAGGCAGGAGAGTCAGGAAGTTCCCATAAGTTGAAATTCTGTTATAAGAAAAGCTGGCTGGACTGGGGCAAAGAGGAGGGGGAGAAAATAGACTTGGCATTGCTGGAAAGAACAGGCTTTCTTTGCCTGCTTAGGAGGGTGTGCATGAGAAGGAATCTTAGGGTTTTGGTTTCCCTGGAGGGATGAGTTTCCTTTATCTGCTTAGGTGGAAGACTTATGATGGGGAGAGAGCGACACAATGCCAAAACTTTGCTAAGCACGCTGGAATGAAAATGATGAAAAATCTTATGGCATCTTAAAGCCAACTTATCATCAAAGTCTGAGTGGGAAGAGAGAAATCAGTACTGCAAGTGTTTTGTACAAGGATCTTTTTGTGTGCGTCTGGCTATTGTTCTTGCTTTCTAATGGTTACTGTACAGGAGGTATGCTTCCTCTCCTTCTGTGGTGCATTCTGTACTTGCTGCAGTAAGGCCATCTCCGCACAACACTCTTACAGCGCGATGATTCCACTTTCAACCTCCTATGGAATCCCGGGGCTTGCAATTCCAGGAGGGGCCAGCCGGTCCCTCTCAAAGCTGCAAATTCCAGGATTCCCTAGGAGGTTGAAAGTGGAATCATCGCACTATAAGAGAGTCATGCAGAAAAGGCCAGAAAGCTGCTCTTTCAAAAAGGGGCCACTTTTCCCCTCACTTGGGACCCTGCAGGCCCAACCTTCAAAGCTCAGGTAGGAGTATTTTTTTTTTGGGGGGGTGAGGTTGGAATTTGCAGTTCCTTTAGGTTGCCAATGGGCTAGCAATACACCAGCCTGGGCAAGCGATGGCACTTGATCTGACCCAGCAAGGTCACCATGATCTCCCATCTCCTCTGGCATCTGGCCCTCCTTCCATCCAGGGCCTCCCCCCGCCTTCTAGGGCTACTCTTCCACTCTGAACCTCCTGCGGGATTCTGGGGTTTGTAGTTTGCTGAGGTCAAAGAGTTCTCTGGATGAGAATGCCAAAGGCCCTTCCCTCAGCTGCGAACCCCAGGATTCCAGAGGAGGTTGAAAGTGGAATCGTAGCACTAAAACAGTGGCCATGTCCACACTACACTGTCATAGCGCTATCATCCCACTTTCAACCTCCTGTGGAATTCTGGGGCTTGTAGTTTCCTGAGGCCCAAGGGCTCTCTGGCTGAGAATTCTCAAGGCCCCTCCCTGAACACCAAACCCCAGGATTCTAAAGGGTGCTGAAAGGGGACTCATAGGGCTCTAACAGTGTCGTGCGGAAAGGCCCACTAGGGAAGTGCGGAGGCGCCCCCCGTGTCGCTCTTCTCTGCCGCCCCCGGCGCCCCCCTCTGCCCGCCCGCCCGCCCGCCTTCCCCCCGCGGCGGGAGGCCCTCTTTCGCCCTCCCTGGGGAGCCTCCGAGGGGCCCTCTGTGGGCGCGCCCAGGCCGAGCGGGGCCGCCGAGGCGCCTTGCGCGCGCGCCCTCGAGACACGCGGCGGCCCGTCCAGCCGGCCAGCCCTCCGACTGGCGGGTGGGGGGGCGGGCAGGGGCTTCCTCCGCCTCCGCCTCCCCCTCCCCCTGGGGCGGCTCCGCCCCCTTCCTTCTCCCCCCGCGCCGGCGCGCCATGGCGAAGAGGCGAGCGCCGTGAGGGGATGCGCGGGGAGAGCCTCGGGCCGGGCAGAAGGAGCGGACGCCGCGGCCCCCACCAGCCCCGTCCCCGACCCCCGTCCGCCCCGGCGCCGGCGGAGGGGCGGCCAGAGCGGGCGGAGCCGAGCGGCAGCGGGCGGCCCCGGGCTGCGTCTAGGCGGGCCACGGCGGCGGCGGCAGCAGCAGCAGCAGCGGCAGCCCGCGCTCCCCCGCTGGCGGCGGGCTCCGAACAAAGCGCGCGGCGCCCCCGGCAGCCGGAGGAGGAGGAGGAGGAGGAGGCGGAGCGGGAGGGTCCCCATGGCCTCCGCCGCCGCTGCCGCCGGGCTCTCGGCGAGGCTCCGCCGCTCTTCCCCGCCGGGGAGGAAGCCCAGCCGGGCCGGCTAGGGGAGAGGGAGGGGAGAGGGGCGAGCCGGGGCGGCTGAGGAGGCGGCGGCGGCGGCTGCCTCCCGGGGCGCGGGGCGCTCTCGGGCCGGGCGAGGGGCTGGGCTGTCCCGGCGGGAGTTGCGGGCAGGCAGGAGGCGGCGGCGGCGGGAGCGGAAGCGAGGGAGGGGAGGGGCCCCTTTTGGGGAGGGGGTCGTCCTGAGCACAAAAGCAGGGGGGCGGGCCGGCCTCCGGCAGAAGGGAGCGGGCTCAGGAGGAGGAGGAGGAGGAGAGGCGGAGGCGGAGGCGGGCGGAGAGGGGAGCGGGGAGGGCCTTGGGGGCAGGCATCCCCCCGGCCTTGGGGAGACGGGGCAGGCAGGCGGGAGGGCGGGAGGGGGACGTGGGGCTGCCGCGGAGAGCCCGGGAGGGGGGATGCAGGGGCGCCCCCCTCTCTGACTCCGGACCTCGGCGAGACCCCCCCTCCGCTGCCCCGCCGAGGGGCCGCCGCCTCCTTCGGGGAGCTCGGAGGGCAGGACCGGGGCCCCGGGACCGGCGTGGGGGGCTCGCCCGGGGAGGGCCGGCGGGGCGGCGCGTGTCTTTCGGGGGCGCTGGGCGGGGGCTGAGGCAGCGGGGGTGGAATGGCTGGCAGAAGCCGCCGCTCCTGGCTCAGCGTGTTGCTCGGTCTGGTCCTGGGCTTCGTCCTCGCCTCCCGGCTCATCCTCCCCCGGGCCTCGGAGCTGAAGAAAGCCGGGCACCTGCGGCAGGCCAGCCTGGAAGGGTGCCGGGCCAGAGGCGGCGGCGGAGGCGGCGGGCCGCTGCTCCACCGGGACTCCCGGGGGGCTCTCCTCTGGCACCAGGACGCCTCCGGCCAGCATCAAGGCGAGATCCGGCCCACCAAGAACTTCCTCTTTGTCGGGGTCATGACGGCTCAGAAATACCTGCAGAACCGAGCTGTGGCTGCCTTCAGGTGAGGGTCGGCCTGGGTTGCCCCTCTCCCCCTCAACAGCCCCCCCAGGGCATCCCCCCTTTTCCGAAGGGGAGATGGGTTGCGGCCTCTTTCTTCCCTTGGGTACCGGAGAGGTGGCAGAGCTCGCCGTTTCTCCCTGCCCTGGCATTCCCCTCTGGCCTGGCCATTTCCGCACTAGACTGTTAGGGTGCCCTTATTCCACTTTCAAATTCCTATGGAATCCTGGGCTTTAGGCCCCTCCCTCAACTGCAAACCCCACAATTCCAGAGGACGTTGAAAGTGCAATCATAGCACTTTAACAGTCTAGGGCAGAAATGGCCACTGTCTCCTCTTTGCAGCCCCCAGGGCATGTGGCAGGGAGTGCCAGTCAGCACCTCTCACCTTCCTTCACTCCTCCATAATGATGTGGCATCTCTTTTCCATTCTTAAGTCTGTCTCTTTGCATGGTCCATGGTGGGGAGGGGGTGTTCCCTCTCTGTCTGTCCTTTCCCCCCTTCAGTATTTGAGGCTTTTCTGTGCTTGCTCTTTCTTTAAGGTCCTCTTTGGGTGGGCGAGATCCACTCCTCCTGGGCCCTCTTTTGTTAGGAGAGAAGCCTCACGCTGCCTTTTAAGTTTTGTCTGCACACTCCTCCCCCCACACTCTTGCCTGCCATAATAACCCTGCACGGCAGACAACCGTTTGGAGAACTGTTTAGCCATGGGTAGAAAAGGGGAACCCCTCCCTCCCTTTGTGTGTCTTTTTAGCTCTCCATCTGTTAAAAAAAATGGCTTGCATTGGAGACAAAGGGTATTTGATTTGAAGCTTCCCATCTCTCCTCACCTCCAGTAGGCACCTCAGACCTATTTTCATCACATTTTGAGTGTGTGTGTGTGTCTTACTGAGAGTACCAGCTTTCTAAGCACTGGCAGATGGAGACCTGTAATGCCGAAAAGGCCTCCCTCGTGTCTTGAGGGGCACCTGGTTCCATGCCAGCTCTAAAGCCCGACTTATGGGATTGAAATCCAGTGTGCATACCTTTCCACCTGGTGACCAGAGGAAGGCCATCAAGCAGAGTGGTAGGGAGGCTTTGTCAGAAAAAGTGGAAAGGGCACGTATGTATTCTGTATTCATGAAAAAAATTAAAACAGACTCCTCTGACCATAAAATTGAAATCTTTGTCGGTCACCCTGCACCTTACTGGTAGTAATTTTCAGATACACAACATCTAGAGCCCTTTAATCCAAGCTGAAGTCATGCTCTGATATCCTTTTGAATGGGTTTCTCCCTTCCCCCAACCGCTTCTTCAGTCTGAGATCCTGCTTTTGCTTTAGGCTACTACCAGGAGAAGGAGTGAGTTGAAACAGCTTGAGTGGGAGGAGGTGATAGCTGGCAAGATGCAGAATAACCTGGAGCTGTGGAATTCTTGCTCCGCAGAAAGTTTGCAGCTCAGGGGAGTTTACAGGAGCACGACCTTTGTTCTAGGTCAAATCCTTCCTTACTTTGTGTAAAACATAAAAGTTAGCTTTCTCTTTTGTTTGGAAAGGAGGGCATCACATTCCCTGGGTATGCATTTGATTTGTTTTGCACTTATCAAATGTCTATAAAATTTGATTGGAATGGAGAGGATGGAGAGTTTCGGTTTATTCCCCAGTCTCTAAAGAAAAGATGTTGGCTTGATTTCAGTTCCTATAACAATCTTCTGTAAGGCAGTTCGATTTATTTATCAGTTGTGTTTGTATCCCACATTGCTTTCTGTTGAACTCAAGGCAAGGGAATTTGTCTCGCTTTCTGCCCATTTTGTCTTTACAACAACCCTGTGAGGTGGATCAGGCTGAGAGTTTACGGAGTAATCCACTGACGTTGTCAGCTCCGTGGGAGACTTGAATTTGGATCTCCTATTGTCAGTCCATAATTACTAGATTAAATTAGTAAATCAAACTATAATGAGTGTATTGTGTGGAGGGAAGGCTGAAGCATATGAAGGAAACATGAAGGATCTAGTGCTAAGTTGTCAGCAGGTGATGGACTTTGGCCACTTAAATGATGCTCCCAGCTGCCACAGTTTTTACTTTCCCAGGTAAATGAGTAGCAGCCATTCACTTCTATGGAAGAAAGGAAATACTCAGAGATACTTGGGAGGGGGAGATTCTACTCTGGTGCGCAGGTCTGGCCTGCCGGCCTTCCTATTGGCTTCTGTTTCTTAATCATATGAAGAAGGTTAGGGGAATGTGGCAGACAGCTGAGGGCTGGGCTTATAGACGAATAGATCTGTAGCAAAAAAGCTCATTTTGGGAAGAGGCTGGACCTCTCTATTTAACATGTGCTCTAAATAAAAAGTTTGCCTTCCCCAGACATTGGAGCAAAAATTGCATCATTAAGTAAAATGGGTGAGCCACCTGAAAAGTACAGTTTCAAAGTTTTCCTCCGTTTGTAGCTGTTTCTTTTTGCTCTGAGTCATTTATGTGGCACTGATTATGTGTCCTTGTTCTCAATGAGACTTGAAGCAGCTAATATTCATGTACTGAATTATAACTCCTGGCAAAGATTCTGGCACAAATGAGCCTATAATTGAAACCAGCTCATTTTATTTCCCTCTTTGAAAAGAATGGAAGCTTTTAAATGTAATTGATTGGGAAATTATTTGTCCCCCACCCTGGTAGGCTTCCCAGGAAAGCTTGCACTTCTGGAGATCAAACGGATTTGCTGGCTGAGGATTTCCTGCATACCTAGAATTGTCTGATGCTGTGAGAAGGTGTCCTGTTTGTAAATACATCACCATTGTGTTGACAGTGTTGCATACAGAAATACAAAGTAGCGTTATGTGGTGTCAACCCATTAGATTATGTAGCCCTCTCTGACTGGTAACAGCTAAGACTGTTGATAGATTGTAGTTTTTCTCAGCCCTGCTGCCTGCTGATGATGCAAAATGCATATCTTTCTCTTTTTCACAGCAAAAAAAGCCATAGTTTGTGTTAACCATAATTTGTTGTTAAGTCAGAGGGAGCATGGCAGATATCCAAACAACAAGCTATAGCTTGTGTTTCTTGTTTCTGGTAAGCTTTCTTACCCTGCAGCCTGTGTCAGTTACTGCTTAAGGGTGTGCAGTTGGAAAACAATTCTGAGACTAGCCATGGTTCTGGTTTTGGATGCCGCAGCAAACCATCCTCTAAACCAAGCAAAGTTTTAAAAGTGAGTGCATTTTGGCTCGTTAACAAGCCGTGACTTGTTGGTTAAGGAAGGTTTGCACCCCATAACTGCAAGATTTCAACAAGCCACACCGTGACTTGTTCTGACATACAAATACTGTTTGTTGATTAGCAGTTGTATCTGGCACGGCTGTACAGAAAGCCTCTATTTTTTGTGTATGTAATAAACGTGTGTTGGTAATTCTTGTTCCTTAGTTGCTCTACAGAGGCCACTACCCTGACTGTATAGACCAGGGGGCCTTTTCACACTACAGAATTATAGAGCTGTAATTTTGCTTTAACTGCCGTGGTTCTGTCCTGTGGAGTCTTGGAACTTGTAGTTTAAGGGAGGAGTATTTTCCTCACCAAGCTACAGGATTCCATAAGATGGGACCATGGCAGTAAAGTGGAATCACAGAACCATACACATGTAGTGTGCAAATACCCCTGGATTGCTCTCTGGCCTGGAAGACTTCAGCTTGAACATGAACATATTCTTCAGGGAACTCTTAGGGCCTTTCTGCACTACACTATTATAGTGCTGTTATTCCGCTTTCAACATCCTATGGAATCCTGGATTTTGCAGTTTAGGGAGGAGCCATTTAGTCCAACTGCCTGCTGTGCAGAAACAGACAGCTAAAGTACTCTTGTGAGATGGCCATCTGACTACTGGTGGATGGATGTCCAGAGGAGAGACAGTCAATGCCATTGTCAGATAGTTCTTACAGTACATAATTTCTTCTTAATGTCTAGGTGGAATCTAAATTTATCTGTTTATATCTGAGAAGAATGATGCAGGCTAGCCTTGACTTTTTTCTCAGTGGATGCCTATTTGTCATTATTTGCCATCTAGCTGGCTTTGATTTATGGTGGCCCTCTTAAGACCTTGCTGCTTAGGTCTTGCAATGCACTGCTGAATCAAACCATCTATATGTTTCCTTATCTTCTTCTGCTTGCCTTCTACTTCACTGACTTTTTTTATTGAAGCCTTTTTTGTTTAAAGTTGTCATCTTCGTACTGCCATAAGAAGAGAAGATCTACCCTGCAACTCAAAGGAAGCAGCAAGCAGGCTGAATATACTGGAATTTTTGTATGCTGGATGTTTTTGTTACAGGGATTTTATCTGTCTGCCTGTCTCTGTGTTTATTTATGTATTTGCTCAGGAAATATTAAAATAGTATCACCTAGCAGAATGGAATGATTGATTCTGCTTCCTAATTTTGTACACTGATAGGTCAATCCTAAGGCAGGTCCATTTAGCACAGTTTTGAGTTCTGTCTTCAGTAAAAGTCTCCTCCCTCTCTCTTTTCCTTCTCAGCAGCTGTGCAACTGAAGAACTTGTGACTTAGAGGCAGGCTTTTTTAAAAACTGCTGCAATCCTTTTCTTCCCTCCATTGATCTTGTTTGTGCAATTGTTCTCGTATGCCTTCGGGTCATTTCTGACTTAAGGTGACCTCAGGATGAACCTATCATGGCTTTTTCTTGGCAATATTTCTTCAGAGGTGATTTGCTTTCTGCTGAGGATGAGGCAGCATGACTTGCCCAAGGTCACCTGGTGGGTTTCCATGGCTGGCACTGGGCAGAGGAGGGGTGGCATTTAAACTGTGGTTTCCCAGAGTCCTAGTTCAATGCTCGAACCACTATACTAAGCTGACTCTCTTTGTGCATTTAGCATTCTGCATTTTCTTTCTGGAGTAGGTGATTTCTCTGCATTTCTCCTCCTCTCTCACTTTCTCTCTCTCTCTTTCTCCCCCTTCCCAGTTAATAAGTAAAAAAGTATAAAGAGGTTATAGATTATTGCTGAAGAAGTTGAAAGAGTGAGTTGAAAAATAAAGTTCTTTATATGAAATCTAGTTTGAGTCATTTTCTGAAGTTAATATTCATGTCTTGAGAGTATCTCCAGTTTCTCCTGTGGATTTCATTGGATGCTCCCTGGTTTCTGCTTTCTTTTGTACATTGCAAAAGATTCTTGGAAGCATTCATTAATTCACACCCATTTATTTGATGTGTACTCTGCCTTTTTCGCAAATTGTGTTTGATACCTCCCTAATGGTAACTAAGGCAGGGAGTTCCTATATTTTCTATGCACCATTTATTTTACCTTGAGATTTATATCCCACTTTAATGTTAGGATAAAAATAAAAGCAACGAACAGTGAAGTAGCGCATAGAATGCTATTGCAAAACTTAGTGCAATTATATGTTAATTAAAAGTAGCACCACTAAAACCCTAACTTTAGACAGCAAGCAGCAGTACTAATAAAACTTGAGTAAAATGCAACAATTCACTCAACAAAGTTAGTATGGATAAAGAAGTTCTGGCCATCCAATGAAAGGCAGCAAGGAGGGAGTCTGGTGAGCCTGTACCAGGAAGGCATTCCACCTTGGGACACAAGTGTGTAACCTCTTAGTTTTCCCCATAGGATCAACTGCAGAAAGGTGCGTGACATAATCTCGTGGGGAAAACCAGAGAACCACATGCCTGCCTATTGATGCAAGACAGCTTCCCTTTTTTACTACAATAACTGTTATCCCCAGGAAACTATCTTGCCTCCAATCAGCCCATTGGTTTATCTAGCTCAGTGTTATCTAGCTAGGTATGGAGAACGAGTGTTTCTTCAGGTGTTGATAGACTCCAGTTCTCGTCAGAACCAGTCTGCCTGGCCAATGGTCAGGAATAATGAGATATGGAATCCAATAACATCTGGAGGGCTACAAGTTCCTTCCCCTGATCTACTCAGTGTGGCAACAGTTCTCCACGGTTTCAGGCTGATGTTTTTCTAGTCCTGCCTGAGGGTGCCAAATCGGGAATCCTCTGCATACAGGGTATATGTTCTGCCACTGAGCTGCAAGCTTTCTGCATTTATTCTTAGCTGAAGGGAGTCCTTTGCTTGTCAGCTGCTAAGGAACCTCTGCTAAGGACCTTCTGCATCTTTGTTGCTGGCCTGAGGGAAAAACCTGAAGACACATTAAAGTAGAATCTGACTACTTTCATGTGTCCAGAAATGGTTTGAGGATTTCTGCTCCAGATAATTTTTGAAGTTAGATTTTGAATAGTCCCTTAACAAGACCACAAGAGTATACACTGACTTTTTTTTTAACTAATAAAATAACTATCTTTTCATTGTCTTGAGAATATCCCCAGTTTCTCCTGTGGATTTCATTGGATACTCCCTGGTTTCTGCTTTCTTTTATACATTGCAAAAGGTTCTTGGAAGCATTCTTTAATTCACACCCATTTATTTGATGTGTACTCTGCCTTTTTCACAACCTGTGACTCAAAGTGGCTCACAACAGGATTGAGTTAAAAAGAGGCAGATCAGAAATAAGCAAGCACGGTTGGATAAAAAGCAAATTAAAAACACAGTAATGAGAAGAGGCAGCACCCACATGTTAAAGGTCCATTTCCTCAGGAGATAGTCAGTTGCTAAAAGTCTTCCCCTGGAGGGGCAAAAAGGAAAGGACCAGCCTTAGCCACCTTTGGAGGAAAGTTCCACAGCTTTGGATCAGCCACTCATGTTCTGACCAAATGTGCCTCTGAGGGTGTTGGGAATCAAGATGAGAGCCTCTGCTTTATATCTCAGAGCCCAGGCGAGCATCTGTGGAGGAACGTGGCTCTTCAGATAGCCTGATCCTGGCTGGTTGGATCACTGAAGACTGGCCAGGCCTGTGTCAGTTTCCCTTGGCTCTGTCTAAACTGAGGGCATCTGAGAACATGCCACAGCAACTGCACATCTTTGAAGATGGCAGTAACGTAAAACTTCCCTTTTGGGAAAGTGGCAACTAACCTTTTCGGTGAGGAATTCCTAATGGGCTGGATTTCCTCCAGTATATTGTTTGTGACCAGTCCTGTACAAGAGGGGGAAATGCTGTCATCCCTCCATATTTGCAGGTTTAGGAGCTTAGGAGCCCTGTGAAAGTGGAAAATTGGCACTCCAACATATAACAAAAAGTAAGGTACTTTTGAATCCACCATGAGGAGCACACCAGCCATCCCATTCTGCCTTCAAGGCAGCAGGATTCTGTGCAAGACAGAAGCAGGCAGCTGGCGGGCCTTGCTTTCAGCTCCGCTGCTGCCCTGTGCCATTTTTAATAGGAACTTCAAAGCCTTGTCTCACCTTTGCAGTCTCTCACAGTCTTGTGAGGCTTGCAGAGAGACTGTGGACAGGAGGCAAGACTTAGTTTCCGTTAAAAATGGCAGCAAGTAATGTGTGAAACCGTGAAACCTAAACCTTTGGATGTGGGGGGCTCAGTGTAATTCTGTCTGGGAGCCTTTTGAGACCACACAGTTATAGTTCTCTGTTTCACTTTAGAAGGCCTAAATGCCCTAAAGGCAACTGGTCTCATCTGATCTTGGAAGCTAAGCAGGCTCAGCCCTGGTTAATACTGGGATGGGAGACCACCAGTCAGTACCAGGTGCCGTAGGGTATGTTTCAGAGGAAGGAAGTGGCAAAACTTCCCCCATGTATTCCTTGGTAAGAAAAACTTATGGGATTCATGGGATCGTCATAAGTCTGACTTTGTGTTTCCTACAATTCTTATGTTTTCACTGCTAAGTTTCTACTGTCATGGTGCCACATCAGCTTGTGATTTTTTTTGAAGCATATGAAAAATTGTACATATTTTGGGTGCTTTTAAAAATACTTTTCATATGCTTTGGTTCAAATATGTATGTTTGATTACACTCTTTAGCAAAATTATGATTGTTACATCTTTTTCTTTTTCCATCTTGCACTATAAAATTCAGAAATGTGTGAGTTTGTCTGTCTCTCTGTCTTCAGGTTTGGGAAGTACCCATTAGATATTAAAATCATCCCTATAGGCATGGTTATGCAAGACCATAACATGTATCTTATGTGTTTTGAAAGTTCACATAGCATTTTTGAAATACAGGTGTGGGCTGTGTGGCTTGTTGGTCTGCTTTGAGTTGGTCAGTGATCCTACACCACAGTTTCATTCTACTGTAGAAGATAAAGATAACTGGTGAAAATAACAGGTGTGGAGAGGATTTTTGTAATAGTGTAGGAAGAACCCTGCTCTTTGTGCCACCCACAAAGCAGGGTATGAAGAAGGTGATGCTCCTCTCCACTGGTTATCCCACCAACTGATATCCAGTGATACCCAGTCTCTGTATGTGTAAGTTCTGTTTAGCATTGTGGCCCATCAGTGGGTTATTAAATGCCATGAATTTTCTCATACATAAAAAAAGTAACTAGTGGGCAATTGCCATATGTTGTGTCAGTCAGTTCCACAGTGGGTTAACCAGTTACTTGATTAATCAGTGAGTTAATCAGTTACTTGATTGTGGAAAATGACAACTCTCAAGTTTTGTAATATTGTGAGAGAAGAAACACCACAAAATCTTCCTCTGCTGCTTCCTCGTGGTATGGATGTGACCCTGTGCTCTTGAATGTTATGCCAGTGGAGGTGCAAGCTCTACCAATCCGGTAAGGCTTTGGCAACGGCTCTGGTTGCCTTCCATTTGTGAACCAGCCTAGCTGAATGCAGGCAGGCTTTTCAGCAGAAAGGATCACAATACACAGTTATAGCAGCTGATGATGATGATGATGATGATGATGTATGCCTTCGAGTTGTTTCTGACTTATGGTGATCCTAAGGCAATGCTATCATGGAGGTTTTCTTTCCAAGTTTTATTCAGAGAGGGCTTATCATTTCCTTCTTCTCAGGCTGAGAGAGTGGGACTTGGCCAAGGTCACTCACTGGGTTTCCAGGAGCCGGAGCGGTGGGGTTTGCTTCCTGTTTTCACAGAGTCCTAGGCCATTTCTGCACTAGACTGTTATAGCGCTATTATTCCACTTTCAACATCCTATGGAAACCTGGGGTTTGCAGTTTAAGGAGGAGCATTTAGAATTCTCAGCCAGAGAGCTCTTTGGCTTCAGTGGACTACAAACCCCAGGATTCCACAGGATGTTGAAAGTGGAATAATAGCGCTATAACAGTCTGGTGCAGAAATGGCCCTAGTCAAACACTCAAACCACTCAACCACTCTACTTTGTCACGATATTATAACACCACAGTCCACTTTAGCTGCCGTGGCAACATCCCGTGGAATGCTGGGGTCTGCAGTTTAAGAAGGGGTATTTAGGATTCTTAGCCATGGCAGTCTAGTGGCTCACCAAACTACAAACCCCAGATTCTGTAGGGTGTTGCCATGTCAGTTAAAATGGAATGCAGGGCTAGAATTGGGTGGTGTGAATGGACCCCACATGATGAATTGGCTACCACAACACAACCGTCTTGTGGAATAGCTGCATCAGTGGAAGGATCTCTTGGATTTATGAAGTCACCAGTCTTGAAAAGATAGGGAATGCAGATATTGTTTCACAAAGATTAAAAGGGAAATCAGATGATGATATTAATAAAGAATGGCAGATTGTAATGAATGTGGGCTGGGTATTGACAGAGAAGAATTCATAAATCATGGTAGCAAGTTATCTATTAGTGAAATGACACTGAAATATCATGATACATGTAAAGTTGAATTGAAAAGCAGGAACTAACGAAGGTATAATAACAATTTATTGTGATACATCGTAATGAAGTAACGTAGCAATAATGATTGTGATCCAAAGAGGAAAGGAAGACAGTTGTAATATGACATTTAAAGTACAATGACAATTGTTTGTTTTATATGTGGAAATTGTAATAAAATAATATAAAAAAAGAAAAAGGAAAAAAAAGAAAAGATAGGGGGAGAAATACCTCTCATCTCATACAAGTATCGCTGCTTTTAAGATCTATTGTCTTTGTTTTCAGTGTACAACTCTGACGAAACTTCTGTTCTATGATCCTAACAAGATCTGAAGTGTGTAGACTGAAGGCCCAGGCCAAACTGTTATTGTAAACACAATGAATGAGAAGGTGCAGAAAGTGGAGTCTGTAATAAATTTTCACTGCACCAGTGAAAATCCACGAAAATGGTCTTGGAAATAAGTGGCTGAGGGGGAATGATCTAATGCAAACAGCAGTGGTGAAGCAAGAGGGAATGAATGTTCAAGAGTTTTGTTGGCTGAAATCTGACTCTGAGTAAGTTCCTATCAAGCACCAACAAAACTCAACACCATGATGCTCCATTCATTTACTGTATCATCTGGCTTCTTGTTCCACAAACCCCCGTTTTACATGTCATATTTGGTCCTGAATGAGTCCTCTTTAAATTCCCACCCCCAAGTTTTGCTTCTTCTGCAAACCTTGAAGCCCATGATGTGTTATTCCAGGGCATGAACCCAGTTCTTGAAGGACACTGGTGCCTTGTGTTTTATTATATAAATTTTTACTCTGCCCTCCGTTGAATAGCTTGTGGTTGTGTAAATGGTCTCCTCACCCTTTGTCATCACAAGTGCTCTGTTAGGTAGATGAATTGTGAGATTTTGTCCGGCAGCTTAGTTTGCCCCAATGAGAGACTTCATAGTTCAGTGAGGATTTGAATTTAGAATTTAAAAGTCTCAGCCATGGAGCTCCAGACTACAGGCCTCATCATTCTTTATGACAGGAATCATGGCAGTTTAAGTGGAATTATAGTGCTATAATTGTGTAGTGTGAAAGGGCCACTGATGTATGCAGATTTTAGGCTTCTGAGATCTGTTTTAACTCTGTTCAGGCATTCATGATGAAGGCACAAGGAGCGTGTTAGCCCCATTCTCTCAGTCATTGCCCTCCTCTTGCGGAGACTGACAGTCTGAAGAAGAGACCCTACTTATTGTATGGGGGCACTTCACATAATCTTGGACCCTGGAAAACCAGCATTATGGAATTCAGGGAGAGCTCCTCTGTGTAATAGGCTCTTTTCTTCAGACAACCAGTCTCCACATGGAGAGTGGCATGGTAGGACAGATGCCCACCTTTTGGAAAAAAAATAGTTTTTGGGAATTACAACTTCCATAATTCCCTGTGTAGCATGGGGATTCTTGGAATTATTTCCCACCAAAATAATTTTTCCGATGTTTGGATAGGGTTAGCACGTTCTCCGGTGTTTCATGGTTTGTTTGTTTGACAGAAAAAAAATATATATTCTGAATATCTGGTAGGACTTCTGTCTTTTTATAGGAATGCAAGATACATGATCCTAAAACTATGCAAAAGACATATATTTAGAATTAAATTTCAAAGAAATAGACATGTTAATTTGTTGCAGCATAAAAAAGAAAAAAGGAGAGAGAAAAAGAGAAAGGCCATTTCTGCCCTACGCTGTTATAGTGTTATTATTCCACTTCCAACAGCCTGTGGAATTTTGGGGTTTGCAGTTCCCTGAGGCCCAAGAGCTCCCTGGCTGAGAATTCTAAAGTACCCTCCCTAAGCTGCATAAAGATCTAGCAGTACTGGTTTATATTTCATAGCATGAGCTTTCGTGGTTATCAGCCCACTCCTTCAGATGCAATACAGAGTGATAAGAATTCTAAGTCCACAGATTTGTTGAAGTTGCCAGAACTCAACAGAAGATCCAGAGTTCATATACCTTGGGGAGGTCAAGTTGTTTTGTTGCTGCTAGGAACAAAACTACCAGGAACTCTTTTCTGCTGGTTATCCAGAGATTTACATTCTGCTTAGTTGTTGTTGTTGTCATCGTGTGTCCTCGAGTCTTTTCTGACTTATGGTGACCCTAAGGTGAGCCTATAATGGATTTTCTGGGGCTGAGAGTATGTGATGTGCCCAAGGTCAGCCAGTGGGTTTTCATGGCTGAGGGAAATCAAGCTGTGGTCTCCAGGATTGCAGTCCAACACTCAAACCACTTACAACATTGGCTCTGTTTACTCTGGCAGAAAACAACATTGGTTGTTGCAAAGGAGCATTCAATACTTTAGTGACAGAGTTGTGTGCAGTGCGTTAGTGTCCTGCATCAGATCATGTGGGGTGCCCCACCAGAGGTCAGCAGCCTTAAAACTGGCCTTCAGAACGGCATTCGGAGGCTGTGTTTGTGCATTGAAACTGCCCGCCCGCCTGCCTATATTTTCTCACTCTTGTTACTTGCAGTTAATCTTTCATGGTTCAGGGAAGCAAGTAAGATAATTAATTGGCT